>NDFZ01004157.1:28017-57189 GCA_002192655.3 Mamestra configurata
TTTTAACAAAAAATACAACCGGCTTCCAAATAAAAACACTACAAAGTCTAAAATAATGTACAATAGTCTAATATTTTAGACTAAGAGTTCTTTATTTGGAAGTCGGTTGTATTTTTTTGTATAAAAGTTTTTTTTTCACTTTATTGTTGTGATATTTTGCTTACTTGGACGACGTAATTACATCATCCAAGGAAGCAAAATGCTCATAAAATAAAAACTGCCCGGACCAAACTAAATAAAATTTTTACGAGACCAAATGGCAAGTATACCTACCAACGAAAGAAGAATCACAGAAATCAGAAAATTAAAAAAAATACCCAACAAATTGAGAACCCCCTCCTTTTTGGAAGTCGTTTAACAAAGAACAAAATTATCCCTCAAATCTGAATTAAGCGTTGCATTAAAGTAGGGTAACATACCTACTCAATCCAGAAACCCGAACGTTATCATTTTGACCTTACCTTACAATTTGTCATCGCGAAAAATATGATCTTAGTTTGACCCGCTTCCACTTACCCTTCCCTTAACTTCATTCAACACATAATACCGATAAGAAATGATTATCAGTAGCCAAAACTTGACATTATCGAAATAAAAAATAATAAGGCGTATCCTTATTCCGGTCAATTGCCAATTTTACTGCCAAAATTACAATATGTAAATTAACTTTGTCAACTCCATTTATTTCGACAGCAGTGTTGCCAATAATCATATTGTTTGTTAATAATGTTCATTGGCAACACTGATTCAACGAGAGTAATTATAAATTCTCGCTTATTTTTTTTTTTAAACGGTTATTATTTTATTGTTTTCAATTAAGGAAGTTGACTCAATTCTTGATTTGGTGAAGATGGTACTACTACTGACTTAAACGGATTGAACACAGCTTTGTTTGTAGTAATAAGATTGCAGTTCTGTGCCTCACTATTGCTGCGTGGATTACAAGATTTCTTTTCCCGTAAATATATTTTAACCCCCTCATTCATAAAAACTTATTAGATATAACTTATTTAAAATACTGTTTAAGAGATTCTAAATTCAAATTCTCCATAGTAAATTTTGAATTAAGAATCTGATTATCTGTATTTTAGCTATGTAATGGTTATAACGTTTTTATGAATAAGGCTGTGTTTCTACAGTCTGTTGTTGTGATGGTCTCATATCGATGTTTTCCGGTCATTCTGGATTCAACGCAATAATTACCGATATTTTTGTACCTATTCCTTTTGAAAGGCCCTCGTTTGACCATGTTCTCACCCGATGGAAAGCGATGATATGGTCGGCGATGGAGCACGCTTGCCCACAAATAACCTACTCACATCTGACTATAAGGCCCTCAGGTGTTAGCTATCAGGAAACAGTTTGGCAGGGCATTCGATTCCAGTTGACATACGCTATATTTCGTAATATTTGTTTTTCCAAGAGCGAGTGTCGGCCAAGACATTTCGTTACCGTTTTTTAATTAATCAAATATCTAATAAACACAATATGTTTCGGTAATTAATCTACTTCTTGATAAGAATCTAAAGCATTTTACACATTCCCAGACTGATTAATGGATTTTTGCAAATAGAATTTGGTATATTTTAAATATCAAAACATGTCATTTAATTTATATTAGCAAAAACTTAACTTAATCTAAGTAGTTTAGAAAAAAACTGTTTGTTATTTCGATATTTACAAGTATGGAGTAAGGTACCGCCTGTACCTACTTCTTATAGCTGACCCGAGAAACGTCCTGTCTTCCAATTCTCAAAATTCTCAGCGAGATAAAATTTCCAAAAAAAATGCACTTCCAATTTTTGAATTATTATTACAAACATAATATTTAAAAAAAACCCACGGTCCAGGCGTTCGCAATTTCTTATTCTTTTATAGTATAAGCAAACAAGGAGATAGGTGCTTTTACATTGACTGACTTTAAGTTATTCAATTCCTTTTTGAGGCCTCAAAGAAAACTATCATTTTACATTATGAGACGAACCTAAACGATTTCCGATTTCTAAAAATAAACTTCTAAAATGCCAAAGTCTTTCGAGAATCTAATCGGCAAAGATCTTCAATCCCCAATCAATTAATTTTAACTACCACCTCAACTATAGAAAGCATCAAAATACCCAATTTGCATTTGTACTCATATTAGTTTTACCTTTCCTTGGAATAATTCGCATAATCGTTATTCCAAATCCCTTAGTCGATTATAATCGATTAATTTATGCCTAATATTCGAGTTGTCGATGGTATCGAGCGGGACCGGTTGGCGAACAGCGACCCGATCTGTAGCGAGCCCGGACATGTCATGTCATATAGTACCTACTTGTGTATGTTGTATTTATGTTTACATGCTACAAACAACAATAACGACTGTTTTCGTATAAAAATGTCGTTTTAAAAGATAGCAAACCGTGTTTTGCACATTATTGGTTAAATAATATGTGTTGGTTTAAATGTTTTAATATTTTCTTTCGAAGTTAGTCTTAAAATAAGATTTTTTACAAATATTAATTTCACTCTCGATTTAATTATTCTAGATTCTCATAAGAGACATAGGCACGCTTTTAGTGGCGACCGGTGTTTTGAACTCCTATTTTATTAAAATTAATAAAATAAATATAAAATACTATTCCATTATTGGAAGCTGGAACCTAACCATTTCTCACCTAATTATTCCAACTAAAGAATTTCCTATTCCGCCACTAACAAACAATCAATTCAAGCCTCTTAGTTCCATTGTTTAATAAAAGATTTAATCAGTCGATTCTCGATTAGACCAAATCGATTCTAATCTCACTAAATCTGCCTAAACGGGACTTCATTCCGTGCTTGCGATACAAGCAATTGATTTTAATTCGATCGTAAACACCGTCACATAATCGTCCGGAGCGCTTCGTCTGACAAGCCTGACCGTCAGTGTGCTCTTGCCCATTTTATTCGATTTAATGAATATTCATAAAGTTTTTTATAGTTGTATCGATTTGAATTACGAATAGACAATGTTTTGGTGACGTCTCTTCGATTGTTGACGGATTACGTGTGTTCTAAGTTGAATTTGAACTGCGTTCTCAGGGCTAATCCTACTAATTTTAAGCAACGTTCGCATTCGCATCTCAGTCGCAAGCTGTCAAAAATTTATGGAAATTGAGGCTTTTTTGACAGGTTACGACTGAGATGCGAATGCCCTCTGATTTCTCAAATTGTGTAATTAGGGTTTTTATAATGACGATCTCTACCAACGCGTTAGTTTCCTAGTTATTTTACCTCTAATTTTGTATCAATTTCAAATCATAGTGATCTTTATTCTTGTTGCAATAAGGTTGCTACTGAGTTGCTACTTGGGCTGCTGTCAGGGGTAAAATAACTGTGAACGGACTGTAGCTCCAGGCCCCTGCCTAAACTCTAGTATTTTCCAAATTAGTTATTTAATTTAACTTTAAATTACATTTCCGAAGTAGTAGACCTCTTGCCATAGTGGTACCAACTGGTGGCATACATTTTCCTGAAAACTCTCGTTGCATCTCTTTGATTTAAATATTTTCTGTCATAATGCATCTCCGTAGTATTATTTTGACATTCGTTACTTCTTCCGCGGTTTAGGCATCCTTAAACTGTTTTCATTAGAATAATTTTTACACAGCACAGCCTTCAAAAATTGCTAGAAAACTGTCACATTATCCCGAATTCAACTAAAATAGCGTGACGAATATTATAATTGTTTTTTTATTCCTCTGTAGATCTTTGTAGAGTGAGAAGATATTTTAATCTACCTGGCACCTATGTGCTGTTTATCATTCAATATTTCTTTTAATTTTTAATAAATTTATGGGTCCAGCTACCGGTCCCCTACCCACTGGGCTTATAGCGCGAAGGAATTGTCTATGCTCCCAATTAACCTCTTCGTAGGCCATAATGTCAACAATAAAAACTATTTTAATTGCCAATAAAAATATTGTCTTCCATATTTAAATCCTTAACAAAATCTGTTTGCTGGTCCGAAAATTATTTTCATTCCAATTTCAACTTTGATCAATTCAAATAAGGAACGTCAAATATTTTCTTGGGTACCGAATTCGAAGACCTTAGCTATTTTAATAGAACAGTCAGCTCAGTGGATGTTCAACTCTATTTCATTTTGTGTAAGGGTTAAATAGAACGCAGTACGTAAGATGGTAGGTATTGGAAAAGCAGTTTGACGTTTCCGTAGAAGCGTTTACCCCCCGTTGCGAGGAGGCAAAGGCCACAAGACTGGGCTGACCACGTCGGCCATAAAATTTAGGACATTACGATCATTTCGGCTGTTAGAACGTATTTAATAATCGATTAAATCAATAACATTAATATTTGAATGTAAATTTTATTGTGAGATCCGCTGTCAATTATGATTTTGTCGTGGATCAATCTTTTCTGAATGATGTAACGAATTGATGTCTGATGAATTTAAGAGAGAGCTTTACCAGTTTTGCTGTCGAAGATATTATTATTTCACTAAGGACCTGTTTCACAATGTTCGAAAATCCACTGTTAATGGACTAATTTGTAGGAAAATATTTGACGAGTAAGTTAGGAGAGGGATCCTGATCGTTAGGTGGAAATATTAAAGTTTGCAATACTTACTAGCGATCGTCCTTGTGTTAGTCTTAGCTCATTTATTTGATCACTTGAAGAGGAGAATTACCGATAATACCTACTTATGTAAACCGTCTCTCCTTCTTCATCTATAGATTTGTATTTCCTGAATACATTTAGCAAATCAAAAGAATCGATTCGGTAATTTAACAATGAACTTTCAGCAGAATTTGAAATAAATAAAACTATGGTTCCTTCCAACGCAAAGCCACAACCACTGGCCACAACTAATTACCGAAAAACAAAACAGAAGCATTTTAGATTTGAATTTCGAATCTCCCATGCATTCTGGTCTGTATTTTATGACGACGTTGGCCACCCTGTCGTTTCGTTTCACGCAGTGAGGTTACGCTACTGTTCAGCCCCCTGGTGATAGGAACACACTTGGCTCATAATATTTTATTTTTACGCTAATGACCGCCCGCAACTTCACCTGCATTTAAACTGTTAACTTAATGTATTTATGCGTTTTTGATGAAAATGAGAGCTTTAATCACAAATTGTTAGTGGTTAAAACGAGGGTCTTGGGAGAAATGGTAATTTTACTTTTGTGCACCGAAGCAATTTTTATACTTCTTAGCATGTAAAAGTGGTCATTTTTAATAGGTAGGTAAGTACTCGATTGTTCAAAGTTTTACAACACTTCTTCTAAAATAGTTGAAAGGACAGCATTTAAAATACAGCTAAACTTTTCACTAACAAGTATTGGTCTCTCAGTGAGTCAACAAGGTGTAATAATAACTAACTTTAAAGTTAAACCACTTATTTTCTACTTGACTGGAAAGGGATCGACAGACATCATATATTTTAAATATTACATAAAAAAAGGTTCCATACCAAATCTAGTAGCGTGGAATTGAACGTAAATTTGAAAAAAGGTTATTTTTTTTACTTTTGTTTTTGAGGGATTGTTTATGGTTCGATTAAGCCAGTATCTTGGAAATTATAATATTTGGTTTTATAATCAGATAGAAATAACATTTATGTGCGCCTCCGTAAAAGCTCTACATACCTAGTATAAAACAAANGTAAAAAAAAGGTTCCATACCAAATCTAGTAGCGTGGAATTGAACGTAAATTCGAAAAAAGGTTATTTTTTTTACTTTTGTTTTTGAGGGATTGTTTATGGTTCGATTAAGCCAGTATCTTGGAAATTATAATATTTGGTTTTAAAATCAGATAGAAATAACATTTATGTGCGCCTCCGTAAAAGCTCTACATACCTAGTATAAAACAAAGTGGCTTCCCACCGTCTATACGCTTAGATCTTTTAAGCTACGCAACGGATTTGAACTCGAAAGTTTATATTTATAATAGGTACTTTATAAAGAGTGTAAAAAAATGTTTTTATTGCCAAGTGTTCCAAAAGCGTTTTTCGGGCGCACATAGTAAATATAAGGTACCCTTGCGAAATCGGGGCGGTCGCTATTATAAAATAAATGAATACATAACTAGAAAAAGACGCCAGCACATCAAGGTACAACAATGTGTCAAATATCTTTAATACATTTTCAACTTTATCGCTAAAGTATTAGGTTCAAGATTGATTGAGAAAATTTGACAGTTACGGGTAGCTTGATGTGCTGGCGTCTCTACATATTATAATGTCTACAATATTTCAGACCATGTTTAAGCTAAAAACTTTATTGCACTGTTTCAACCACTCTGGCTATTAGAAACTAGCCATTTAATTTTCAACAGCATTCTATCAGCATTACCTACATCTGAACATTAAGGTGACCACTTCTAGTATTCTATTACACACAGAAGCCTGAATTTACTTAGGTATCTACCGATATTTAATTAGACACGGCTAGCAATTCTAATATCTACTACTAATTCAAACAAAAAAGTCGCAAGTAGGTACTCAAGTATCTATTCACATGACCAGAAGCCACAGATTATCAACGAATACAGATGAGGTTCTACAAAAAAGGCTCGTTCACAATTATGTCAAACTCAATTTGACAACTTGATGAACATGGCTGTTCAACGTTTGACAGAACTCCGTGGGTGGTCCGTCCGGCATGCGTGTAATTTTTTTTTAACTTTTGTTTCTAAATATATTTTTATTTCGACCACCGTAGGGCGATGACTAAGTGGTTCTCGATAACTAGCCACCGGCCAAGCGTTATAATTGGTTATGACTTTTTGGCGTGTGGCCTTGGGGTATAATGATGAGGACTACCTAACGTTTTTTTTGTATTCTATCACATCCATATGATGAGTAGATTATACACAACTTAGAAAAGAGAAGAAGTGCCAAATTAACATCGAAGTTTTGTAACTTTTGAGATATCAGTTCATGTAGGCTTTTAATATACTCTAAACTGTATTTCCTATTTAATCTCTAGGTTACCCACGCTATGGATTGTGAAAAACTAACCAAAATCACACAGCCAACCAAAGACAAAGTGTACCGTTCAAAAACGAAACGATAAGCGCAAAATGACAGCACAAAAACTATTTCCCGCCAAAAGAACTGTCGAAGTGACATTGTGTGTGACATTACCACGAGGGTAAATAATGGTGACCCTGATGCCGTGTAGCTACCTTGGAGGGGGCGCCTCCCCACGCTGCAGCTTGGACCACACCGAGCCAAAGGTCAGATGCATTCTGATAAGCAAACGTACGAGCTGTGAGGATTTCCATTTTCGCATTGTAGATAGCGCCACTTTGACCGTAGGTTTTGATAATCGCCTGTCTATGGTTACAAACTTTCAAAAAGAAAAAAAAATACAGATTCTAATTTGGAAATCCTCACTGTAAATAAATGTTTAGTAGAAAATTGAGTGCTTTAGATGTTCTATAATTTACTTTATTACAGATGTTACTCAATTTTATAGTTCGTACGATTTGAAAAATATACACAATTAGATTCACGAAATGCACTTTGTACAAATTCGCACATGAATGCACTGCACACAATTTTAGTTTTATCCTTTAGTTCAAGCTTCTAACTTTATTTGCACGGTATGACCTAACTTGATACCTTGCATGACACTTGTGATCCTTACTGAAATATACCTACCTTTTGTTACGCTATTATACTAAAGAAAAAACACCTTTTTGATATACCATTATACCTACTGCAAACGAAAAAATACTGAAAATTTGTGTCTGAGTAGGTACTTAAAATGAAAGTCCCCTAGGATAAATGTTTCGATATTTAAATGGCTGAAATGGAAAACTATTCGATTAGAGGTATAAAAAATTGTATCAAAACTAAATGTTAGACATTAAAGACTTAGAATTTAAAGTGAAGTATGGTAACAACAATATTGAAAAAGAAATCGAAGACGAAAATGTAAAAGATTTTGTCGAGAAGAAATTTAAACTTCCCGAAAACTATGTCACAACACTAACTTAAAACAATCGAAGTGACAAGACGATCTTTATGGTACAAACCGCCATGATTAATTCACTCCAAGCGTTATCTGTCCAGCGTAACTAAAACCAGATTTTATTGGTCTCATTGTACAAAACTGTTTATGTTTCCAAGTGGAATAGCATGGTGAGGCGTCAGATCTCATGTTACCCATTCATGGTGACCATTAAAAAGTCGTAACGTACCTACGGGACAGAGGATCGTTAGCCACCTGATACCAGGCTCTCATAACTCCGAAGAGGTATTGGCTTACATGATGGTTGATCGTTTAATTTTGGTATGCGATGAAGATTAGCGAGTAACAATGCCTTATTGCAATGATGATTAGGCTACGAGTGAGTGGAATGCTTTCCTGGTAAGATATTGTCTCTGGGGAGGTTTTAGCAAAGTAGTGTCTAGCTAACCAGAAGTGTTACGTGATAATGTCGTATCATTGGTAACTTTAACGCTCTGATCAGGCTGACGGAATTAAAATACTAGTTTGTAAAAATAACGATGCATAAAGACAGCACTAACTCATCAACTATGACCGGTCACAGAATATAACCTACGTCCATTGAACTTACAATAATAATAAAGCTCAAACAAATCACACGAAAAATAATAGAGATATTAATTTAATTCAATGGTCATTTTTTTTAAGCTATCGCACGCACCGCACATAAAANTTTGATAGCACTAACTCATCAACTATGACCGGTCACAGAATATAACCTACGTCCATTGAACTTACAATAATAATAAAGCTCAAACAAATCACACGAAAATAGAGATATTAATTTAATTCAATGGTCATTTTTTTTAAGCTATCGCACGCACCGCACATAAAATACTACAACAAAGAAACAAAATGGAAGGCAAAGGCAACGAAAACTAAAGCCACCCAGAGATAACACCAATAAAAACAAATTTGTCCGGCTTGATAGTCGAACACGGCGCGATTTATCGTCCAAGATGTCTTTCTCGATACAACTTGTAAGTTCCCGCGCATTATATCGATTGGGCTTAACTCCATTTTGTTTACGTAATCGAAAACAGACTTACTTTGTGCATGCGCGAGAACTTCGTGGAATTTGGCCGGTATGAGGAAGGTGGCGGTTTTAATTTTATTTGTCTTTGGTTTTCAATAAGTACTTACAATAAAATCTAAAGTTTGAGGGTTTTCATAGCTAGGTAAATTACAATATTGTAGCTTCATTAAGCCCTTCTACGTAGCGTTTGTGGACCACGAGAAAGCCTTCGATTCGATCGAGTGGACTTGGGCTGTGCTGCAGTCTCTCCAACGGTGATCGACTATCGGTACATCGAGGTGTTTGAACGGATACGCCACCATGTCAGTCCGACTTTAGGATCAGACCTCGAAACCTATCCTCCTGCAGCGGGGTGTGAGGCAGGTAGACGGCATTTCTCCGAAACTATTCACTGCCGCAATGGCGGATGTCTTAAAGGTTTAGGACTGAAGAAGGCTAGGTATTAATGTCAATGGTGAGTACATCACTCATCTTCGATTTGCCGACGATATAGTCGTCATGGCTGAGACTATGGAGGACCTCAGTAAAATGTTCGATGACCTCAGTAGAGCTTCCGAAAGAGTGGGTTTTAATTCTCATGGTACAAAACTAAGGTCATTATAAGCACCCACTCCTATCAGGAATCCTGATAATCAGGATCAGAGACTCTACATTCTAAGTTGTAGACGAGTACGTCTACCTGGGACAAACGGTCCAGTTAGGTAGGACTAACTTCGAGAAAAAGGTCAACCGTCGAATCCGACTCGGCTGGGCGGCGTTCTGGAAGTTGCGTGGTATCTTCTCGTCTCACATACCACAGAGTCTCAAGACGAAAGTCTATGCCCAGTGCGTGTTGCCAGTGATGACTTATGGAACCGAAACGTGGTCGCTCACAATGGGGGGCCATCAGATGGCTTAAAGTCACCCAAAGGACAATGGAGAGGGCAATACTCGGGGTTTCCTTGCGTGATCCAATCAGGAATGATGATATTCGCAAGAGAACCAAGTTTACCGACTTAGCCCGAAGGATCGCCAAAGTGAAGTGGCAGTGGGCAGGCGACATTGCTCGCAGAACAGATGGTCGATGGGATTGAAAAGTTCTGGAGTGGCGACCGCGTACCGGAAAACGAAACATTGGATGGCTTCCACACAAAGTGGACCTATGAGCTGGTGAAGGTCGAGGGTAGCCGATGGACGCGGACGCACAGGACCGGTTGTTGTTGCGACACTTGGGGTAGGCCTATGTCCAGCAGTGGACGTCTTTCGACTGATATGATCACTTTGAGGAATAATTTTGAAACCCAAAACATCGTTCTCTGTTCAAATAATGACGTCTGTCAAAACATTCTCCATTCTCAATCCGAACCAGAAACAAATGACAATCCCGAACAATAAAACAGAGACAAGAAAAAAATAAATCACTATTAAAATTGACAGTTCACGCGACAAGTCGAAAAACTAACAGATCTTATTAATAATCGGCAATATCGCATGTTATTATCGAAGATAAAACATAAAATTGGTCGGTCGATAAATTTTATTATTTATATGTTAGGACGCGGGTGCGGGGCGAAGCGTCCCCGTCGTAAATATGCAGTGAGATAAAACAATAAACGAATTACGTTTAAATAAAGAAGCATTTTGTTCTGACGCTTGTTTAGAATATAGCGTGTTCTCGTTTTGTTTTTTTTTTAATGCGATGATTCAGTCACGAAGTAACTAGTAATTTAACTAATATTTATTTACTTTTTCCGTAAAGTGCTGATTATTCCGATATTTCCAACGTTAGAATTTTTTTATCCGTGAAGTAAAAACTGAATGATTTTGTTTGGAAAAACAGTAATATTAAAATAAGGCTTTCTCATTCTTTTGTCGAATTTAGTACCAATAAGGCATCTGCAATTCCTCGTTTCAAGAACTGTTAAACCTTGTTTACTATTTTTTTTTCATACAATAAATGTTTAAGACTACAAGGTATTTTATAGATTTTCTTAGGTTAACGCATAAATAATAATTAAAATGAATAAGGTAAATACGACTATCTCAAACACGATCTTATCGCACTCGCTGATTTGAGTGACGACAACTATTGTTATTAGCTGCACCTGTGCTTTAATTAATAATGCACAATAAATATAAGAATAATATAATTTATTCTTTGTTTATTCATGGAAAATCACAATGATACGAATATTTAAATAACAACTGAGGTTCCTATTAAATAAATTTTACCTACTCATTCAGCTATAGCCATTGACCTAAACTTAGGGACTGTCTGTCAGTCTGTCGGTCTAACCTTTTCCCAAACTATAAGTATATTTGGGGCGGCTTCCAGTATAAACGGATGCGGCTGAGTAACTGAATAGATACAAAGACCATGTATATTTTTGAAACACATAGCTTTACAAAAACCTCAACTTCATCCAATTGAAAATATAAATGATACTCATAAGGAGACAATCTATTTCCAAACCAAAACCCTTAAATCAAACAAACATTTAAAATAAATAAAATATTTCAAAACGCCACAGCCTGTATTCAGCCGTCCGTTCAGGCGCGTTGTCGCCGCGTAAAACGTATAAATTAGCCGGAGTTATCGGGAGATCAGGCGGCCTCACACCTCGAGAGGAATGCGCCCGCTGATTTACGCCCTTTCTCACACGATACCTCCTTGCAGCGCTTTGGTCCTGGTAGCGAGCTTAAGGGATCGCCCGGTCATTAGGATTTGTTGGTGGTTTATTAATCAGAGTATTTGAAAAAGTTAGTGGTCCAAAATCGTGAGACACAGTTTTACAATTTTTTAAGCAATGTTCGTATTCGCATCAAAGTCGCAATATGTCAAAAATATAGGGAATTTAGAGGTGCTTTCGACAGATTGCGACCGAGATGCAAACTTCGCTCAGCAGTTAGTAGAATTGGCTCACTCAAGTGAGCCCAATTGCCAGAGACAAACAAGGATGGAGTTTTTTTTTATAACAATAAGAGCAGTTACGCACTGCATTCGATTCGAATCCGTGAAAATACGAATTAAAAACTTGGACCGAATTCGGATATTGCTTTTCGAACTACCTACATCCGATTCGAATTAGTAAAATGCGGATCTGGAGTCTAAAAAACTCAGCCCGAAGCTGGATATTGCTTACGCACTACTCCAATCTCTGATCTAAATCCAAGCTATTCAGGGGCCATATTTGGACATGTCCTATTCGATTCCGAAGTAATGCGAAAATTTTCATACAAACCGTACTACGGCGACTTCGGGCAGTCAATATTCTTCCGAATTGGAGATTCACGGATGACGCAGAGTAATCGGACGACGGAATTGGCATGTAGTACGTAAACTACCATACAAATAATTGTTCTATGACTACTTCGGAACGTATTTTCTCGGATTCGGATCGCATTCAGTGGTTAACCACACTAATTCAGAGCTTTCACATAGACATGACTTCAAACTCTCTGTCCTGTCTCTACCTATTGAAAAATACTTTAAAATATAAATTCAAACTTGAAGAACGACAACTTGATTGACAACACGCTTATTGATCTAATGAGAAAAACTGCACAAATAAATCATTTTGCTTTGAGCGAAAATGCTAAGCTTAGAAAGAATTTTCCGGAGAATTTACTAGCTGAGGGAAGAAGTCATTACTGAGGAATCAAGAAGGTTTTCTTTCCTTCATATACATAGGGCTCACTGGATTAGCCTAAAAATAATCGCATTATTTAATCCTCAAAACATTCAATAATAGCTTGAGGATAAACAGTACAACAATTTTAATTCGTTGATTACCCCAATTAAATGGTAAGATTTGTATTACAGCTACTAGGCACCAATAAGATTGTAAGAGAAACGTGAAGGCACTTCAATTGTCACCAACAAAAAGTTCGTATATCATTTAGACAATATGGCGCCCCGAGACTCGGGTAGGGTGACATCACCGATTATCTTCCGTGTTTATTAAATCCCATGTAGTTATGCGGCTAACTAACGTAACAGGTTTCAAAGAATGTTTCACTCGATGTTATTTGAATTCCAAAAGTTTAGTTCGGTTCTTGGTTCTTGTAGTTTTGTTAAATTAAACTGAAACTTGAGGACTACTCGATATCCTGTTATGGGTGTGTGTGTGTGACGAGTGACCAGTGTGGTGACGAGATCTTTAGGATCGTGCGGCTGGTGGATTCGGGCAATTTCTTATCGAGTTATACTAATTTTAATAATGATTTAAGCAATACGGTATTTTGTTAATCTAGATTAAATATGAACAGTTGTTAATCACACTGCAACAACAACACTTAAATCTTAAAAGTGTTACAATCTTAAACAAAAATACTGCCGTCTGGAATTTCTTAAGTTATTTTATTTATATTTTAGTGATGTTTCTTAATATATTTAAATCAAGCACCGTTATCAAAACAAATGAAAAAGGAAACAACCAAACCGATAATTATTGTCATTGTCACCCCAAATTCGGTTCATTTTTTATGAATGTTGTTAAGTTAATCTTGATTCAACGAGGCGACATTTAGGAGTTTTATTATTTATAACTTAAACGTTTATCTCGAATCTCGGTTAGTTAAACTAACCGTTAGGTTAAACATTGGATTGGTAGTTAGAACTGAGTTATTGTGACTGTTTTTCTGTTTATAAGATGTCGAGACTGTGAGTAAAAATCGGTAATTGGTAGGTAAACAAATAAAAAAATCTAGACTTATTGTCTATGAAAAATTAAATTAAAAAGCTTCATGCATAAAAAAATAAAATCTGAAAATGATCATTTTATAAAATATAGTGATAAAAAAATTTAAAGCATAAATGCTGGTAAATTTTTAAAACATAAAATTATTTAATTCAAACTACATTCCATTTACAAAAGACAACTATAAATAATTTTAATCGACAAATACTGGTCATAGGCCACAGCCATTTTCATGAAATAATAATAAATTAATAGTCTCATAAAAGCAACTATTAATTGAATCGTAAAAACTTATCAAAAAGTTTAATAATAAACTGGCGATCAAGATAGCAGCTATAAAATCGAGTTTAAAAATAAACTGGTTCATATTTTTCGTTTTTACACGTGTACCTATATCATGAAGTCTGGGAAAGCCTACCTATTATTTTGAGCTGTTCTAGGTTTTTGTAATAACTATCTTGAGAAAAACGGTTTATTTATTTGAAATTTGAAAATAAAACGCATTGCAATGTTCCCGTATAATAATAATAATAAACCTTGTTCCCGATACTGGTGGGCTACTATTTTTATATCTTTGTATATTTAAAAATGTAATTTATATGTTTATTTACAATGAATAAAGGAAATAATAATAATAATAATTGTTTATTATCAGGCAACTTGAACACATATTAATCTTGCTTTACTTAGACACACGAAGTGACGGCGTCGAGTTACGCTGCGCGGTGTCGCGTAGCCTGCCGCGAAAAGTCGATAGACTACCTACACCCTTCGGCCAAATCTCTTCCTTTAGGAACGTATCGAGATGTTGTGCCGTAACCCAACAAACGACTTGAAGTTGGTGTTGTGACACTGCTCAGCCTTCCTCATGAAAAAAAAAATATTTTTCCAAATCCGAGTGGTAGTTCTAGAGATTAGCGCATTCAAACATACAAACAAACAAACTCTTCAGCTTTATTTTAATAGTATACATAGATCGGTAATGTAAAATTTTAAAACTTAAACTTGACTTTCGTTCGTATTACGTACATCTTACATATTTATCTTCGTTTTATTTATTTCATGGAAATAAAACGTTTCTGTATTTATTTTCCACAGACGAATAAAATCTCTTTTGAATTAGCTGCCAAATGATTTATGCAGTATCGAATCATTAGATGACAAGAAATGTCATAAAATTATTTAAAAAAAAAAGCTGTAATTCCAATATCGATTATAATATTTATAATAATAATAGAAACAAACAAAACAATAAAATGGTAATTGCAGTTATATAAAAAATTGTTTCGGAGTCAAGGTCTACATTTTGTCAACACCTTATTTATGTATTGTTTTTTTCCTGAGACAAATAATTAAAAAACATTTAATTATATCATTGATCTATTGTAAGGAAACGCATCAGCAGAAAGATGTTATCGCTCAAATGTCAAGATCTCAGTGATTTAGAGATAACGAACAAGATGGCATAGGTCAGGTTTTATTTACATATTTTTAGACTGCACTGGACATAAAAACAAATAAATAAATTATATGTATTATTAGCTTGTCAATAGATCTAGTATTAGGGTAGGTTTATGTCAACTGTCAGTCGGCTCTTGACCTCGATCTCGCCTGTGTGGTGAGTTATGGAATGGATATGGAATTAAGTAGAAATTATTATTAAGGGAGATAGGGAAGCTGTATGCATGTTGTGTTTGTGCCCGCGGTAGAATTCTTCAGATGCAATGGAACTTCAGGCAATTAGAGCAGATACGACATTTTAATAAATAGAGAATAAGCCATTAATTTCGGTTTTTTTTTAGGAAACTTCTTGTCAGCCAAGATATTTTTTTTTTGTTGAAACAAATTAGCACTCGTATATAAATGCAAAATATGCTTGTTTTATTCGTCGCAAAACGAAAGACTTACTTATCCTCCAGTTGATCAATANTCTAAAACTGGACCCGGTAGGTGGATTTTTCTTGCGAAAAGCCAATTTTCAGGCAGGACTTTCCGCTAGTCCCGTATAAAAAAGTTATAGTTGAGGGCACGCGGATCTGTATTCGTATTTTCTAGTAGAGCTTCCACAGCATTGCCTTTGGCCCTTTGCACCTCGCATGACACCTTTGCTTTCTCTGGGTTCTCCACAATATTCTGAATCCTCATTTAATTCTGTATTGTTACAGGCAAAAAGGCCACGACCTGACACAGGCACCGATGTATCAGATCGGTAAGTAATCTTATGATAGTACATGATATCCTATCCTACTGTCCTAGTACAAATACGTTTAATAAATAATAAATACTGGATGGACGTTTGTTACACTTTCACGCAAAATGTACTGAATGGATTTTGATGAAACTTTACAGTAATATTTCCGTCGTGCGGAAGTTAGTTTATTAAATTCTTATGACTATGGCTTACAATTTTAAACCAAAGAGGGATTGATCATTTGTTTATGTAAATCAAGCCTATTTTTCGGTCAAATGTAACAACACTCTATCGTTCGATATTTGGAAATGTAAGAAAGTTTTAATAAACTCTCAAACTAAGCTTTCAAAGTATTTAACACTCCTAGCATTGAATGTTCTTTCATTTCTGCCTAGTCATACCTAACCTAAACTTCTTCTCGTGAAAGAATAATATGGACATTCGTTGCTGAATAAATAAGTAATTCGGGCTTCACGGGATTAAAAAAACACATGACATCAAAAAAACAAACTTCATGAAATTATAGCAGTGGTTATTTTGATTTAGTATCTTTATTTTATTCAAAACAAATGGAATAACTATATAATAAATACTAACGGGATTCTGAAAAGCATGTCCGTATTATACTTTTGTGGGAATAAAAGTGAAGTTTAGGTAGGTATATTAGCGCCCGATTATCCGATCACTGATTATAACTTATAGGGAATGCAATAATAAGCCACAAACTATCAATAATACACTGGGTGGAATGGGTGTTTTCGAATCGTTATTAGTATTATAGTTCACCCCCTAAATACATCATCGTTGATTGGAAGATTAACAATAATCTCCGCCTCTGCTTAACCTATCGGCTTATGCTGGGGTGAGTTGTGTTTAGTGATGTTACATTAGTCAATTCCACTATTTTGAAAGGATGCTCCACAACTTACTTCGCCTTCTATCGCAATATTCATCATCTTGCTCTGTGTCCAGTTACAGAATAGTTCCTAAACTATTATTTACTTTGTGTAATGGACATTTTTGTCTTATCTACTCTATTCCTTGCGTTTTCTTGCAAAATTTTCAGCAAAATTTGAAATATATTTCACAGTTTCTCTATCTTTCTATATCTCTCTGGTTACAGAATGTTTGATAGATTTTGACTAGTCTTAACTTCATCAAAGAGATCATTGTCTTCACCTGTTTTACCTTGCAGTATCAACATATTCAACTCTTACTATTCAAAAATCATCATCATCAACAGCAAGGGAGGATCCAGTTTTCAAGCACCATTGACCTGACACATCATTTGGAGACTGGTCGACCTATACCTAGCCCAGAGGCGGGACCATAATCCCGATTAGCACCCCTGGATCCCGACCTTGATAGTTAAAAAATCACTTGGTAGAGCCCTACATTTCTGTATCAAAATATTATCATCTCCGTTTAATCAAATGAATACCATCATCTCAACAGACACTCAACATATCCACTCATCTGCCTCCAAATTAAAGTTTACACTAAACTACGGCTCACACCCGTCTCTGCTCTTCAAAACACAATAGTAAGGGTCCTTAATCCCGCTCTAATCCCCATATTGAAAGTACACAATTGCCGTGAAAAGAGCTACTTAATAAAATACGGACACNTGCTCTAAATTAGAGCAGGATTAAGTGTACTTTCAATATGGGGATTAGAGCCTCTAATCCCCATATTGAAAGTACACAATTGCCGTGAAAAGAGCTACTTAATAAAATACGGACACACCCTCCATCCGCATTATCACGCGATGATCAAAGGAGTAGGACACAATAAGGTTTTATGTTACGCGACGATTTGGGTACTTCAATAGATTCGAGAGCCATGTTTTTGCAATCTCTGGTTGATCTGGTGATCTGATTTTTTTGGATGGTTGCAGGTTTTTTGGATGTGTTAATTTGGGCTTTGGTGGTATGCATATTTGGTTCTGTGACGTATTTTGTTTCACCAGTTTCAACTACGTGTTCTTTTCAATGGGCCTCATCAGAAGGCTTAATATCACCCAAAGAGCAATGGAGAGGGCAATGCTCGGAGTTTTCTTACGTGATCGAATCAGGAATGAAGATATCCGCAAGAGAACCAAGGTTACCGACATAGCCCGAAGGATCGCCAAACTGAAGTGACAGTGGGCAGGGCACATTGCTCGCAGAACAAATGGTCGATGGGGCCGAAAATTTCTGTAGTGGAGACCGCGTACCGTAAGACGCAGCGTTGGAAGGCCTCCCTCAAGGTGAACTGATGACCTGCTAAGGGTCGCAGGTGACCGGTGGATGCGAGACGCATAGGACCGGTTGTTGTGGCGACATTTGGGAGAGGCCTATGTCCAACGGTGGACGTCTTTCGGACACTATGATGATGTTCTTTTTTGAAGGAGCTTTTTTAACAGTCATTTCTTTTGCTACTTTTTGATATCTTCTGTAGAATTCGTTTCTGTCGTATTTTGTTTACTGGTGTGATGATGCCATATGACCGATTTCGGTCACAACGACTACTTATCGGCGCGACGGCTTAATGCTTACTGGCTTACTGCTCTTCCATCTATCCTCGTGCTTCAAGTTGGATAATATGTTATCCAACTTCGGCCAAAAAAGCACAGAGCGGACATGTTGGCGTCATGACAAATCGTAGCTGCAGGTTAACTAGCTTTCTAGAGAGGTCTAAATGTTTGTCGACTAGCTAGAACTTTATATTTATTTAAAAATTGAATCATTTGATTATTTTAAACATTGACTACTAGATTCTTAATTGTCTATAGAGTACCTATTTGAATTAAGAATATACTAATCAGTATCTCAGTATTTAAACTTATCACATGGTTAGATTTTTATAAATAATATTATTGCTGCTGCGGCTGATAGTCATTTGTCTTCCCAGTTGTCGACATGTTGGACATGGCTTTCTGCTTTCACAAAAAATAACATGGCCATCGTTTACGCAAATTAATTCCGATAAAAGAAGTAATTAATCTTAAGAAACCAGTGCCTACTGTTTATTTACATTTCCAAACATTTTTCCATTCACACTACAATATTTCATCATTCCAAAAACACGAAATACTGCGTTTCATAAATACCTTTGCCTCGCGAACAAAAATATAAAAAAACCGCGTTTGGCATTCGACGGCCGCATTCCGTTTTAGGCTGCGTATTAGTTAGGTTAATTAGTAGTTAACATGACATTCCTTGACTTTTTAAATGTTGTCGAACATTTTTGAAGTTAGAATAATGAATGGGCGAAACTGAACGTGTGTTTTGAGCGATATAAATCAATTTTTTGACGCAATTCCGTTCCGTTATACGGTATATTTTTTACTTCTGACAAGCAGGATCTGGAGTATCGTATGTCTTGACTGCCGAGTCTGTTGATGTTTTGTTGTTATTTTTTTATTTATATCCTCTCCTGCACGTAGGTTAAAATATGAATGGAACTCATTCTATCTCTTCAAATGTTTAAAAAGCAAGTGGCTTTTTTACGCGTTGTTATTTTAGCTCCGGCTTTTTTCATTATTTTGTATTTGGTTTTAGTTTAGAAGCTACCCNATAGAGTACCTATTTGAATTAAGAATATACTAATCAGTATCTCAGTATTTAAACTTATCACATGGTTAGATTTTTATAAATAATATTATTGCTGCTGCGGCTGATAGTCATTTGTCTTCCCAGTTGTCGACATGTTGGACATGGCTTTCTGCTTTCACAAAAAATAACATGGCCATCGTTTACGCAAATTAATTCCGATAAAAGAAGTAATTAATCTTAAGAAACCAGTGCCTACTGTTTATTTACATTTCCAAACATTTTTCCATTCACACTACAATATTTCATCATTCCAAAAACACGAAATACTGCGTTTCATAAATACCTTTGCCTCGCGAACAAAAATATAAAAAATAACCGCGTTTGGCATTCGACGGCCGCATTCCGTTTTAGGCTGCGTATTAGTTAGGTTAATTAGTAGTTAACATGACATTCCTTGACTTTTTAAATGTTGTCGAACATTTTTGAAGTTAGAATAATGAATGGGCGAAACTGAACGTGTGTTTTGAGCGATATAAATCAATTTTTTGACGCAATTCCGTTCCGTTATACGGTATATTTTTTACTTCTGACAAGCAGGATCTGGAGTATCGTATGTCTTGACTGCCGAGTCTGTTGATGTTTTGTTGTTATTTTTTTATTTATATCCTCTCCTGCACGTAGGTTAAAATATGAATGGAACTCATTCTATCTCTTCAAATGTTTAAAAAGCAAGTGGCTTTTTTACGCGTTGTTATTTTAGCTCCGGCTTTTTTCATTATTTTGTATTTGGTTTTAGTTTAGAAGCTACCCGTCAATTTCTAAGTCATTTCCTCCACTCGAATCAATTGATTCGGGTGGAGAAAGTTTGTGGTCGAGGAAGAAATATAATAATAGGCTTTAGTTTAACATATAAGTAACAATTAATTCTCTTATTGGAATAAAAGCAAAAAAGAACCATTTGAGAAGCGTTCAATCAAATGGCCCACTCCAATTCCTTTAATCTTATAAGAACGATCCAATTGATCATAATTCCAATTTAAAATCATCTTAACAAAATCGAACAACATTTGAAAAAATATTTTTTTTCCTAACATAAAAGCAACACCATTAATTTCATCAGTTTTCAAAGAAAAAAAACATCAATCCGTCTATTTGAAACAACATACTAACTAAACGCAACTACTTAATCTACTCTAAACCTGATTTCTAGTGACATAATAAATTAAAAGTTTATTTGTAACCCTTACATTAGTCATTCCAGACATCTGTGAGCTTTTTTATGAACGAAAAAATTTGGCAGATGACAAAAACATGCAATTAATAGATTTTAACGCTAAGTTTGACACGTGGGCCCCAAATGGCGGCAAGGGCCACCGATTTCGGGATCCTTGTTGTTTTAGAACCGCTTTTATTTTAATTTGTGGTACTTGTGCATAAAGGATAAGCAATGTTTAAGCGTCACGACCAAACTATTTAGTGAAATTGCCATTGAAGGAATGACTGGATTAATTTTCAGTTAATTTATGAACTAGGCCGTAACCAATCTCTAGTGATCTAGTGCCTAGCCTTTTTGCTAAGGCTACGGATACCAACGCGGTACTTTTAATTAAAAGGAATAAGCTAATAGGTTGTAAAGAGAATCACAGGAGAATCACGGTAAACCACATAGCTCAAAAAATTGCCAAACTTAAGTGGCATTGAGCTGGGCCATATAAGCTGGATTAATAACCTAGTGCGGGCCATGGTAGTCCGCTGGATGCGAGAGGCACAGGACCGGTTGATTTGGCAAAACTTGGGAGAGGACCTATGTCCTCGCTTTGACATATGTGAAACAGGGCTAGGGATGTCTTTCGTCTAAAATGATTACGAAGCCATTAGACGTAGGGAAAACAATAAGAGCTAATCGGTACTACATATCCTCATTTGTTTTGTTAGAAGACTGTTGGCTTCATTAGGTACCAAATCAGAGTAAGTAAAACTAATTTCTCAACATTTTGTTAGGTGTGCCCAATCCCGAAAACTGCTTATTCAATCACACCCGATAACACAGTCGAGCACAGTACTCTTATTTACACCAACTTGTCACAATCGACTCGCTACGGAACCCTCTCGCGAACAAAGAGGTCCTTTACGAAGTGTGCCGTATATTGTCCCTGTCAGAGGGCACTGAGACTTTATTGTTTAACTCTTAAAGCCCCAGTTTATGCTATGGCATAAGTTCGTGCAGTAAATAAACACGTGCCTCGTCGATAATGTGTCGAGTGTGTTTCTCTTATTGGGATGTTTATTCAAAGTTCGATAGTGTAATGAGCACAAAGATTGATGCTGAAGTAGACATTTAAATATTAGTATTGATATAGTAGAAATCTGACAAACAAACCCCTCGGGGCTCCGTCGCCCAAGTTAGGTTTGAAGTTGACATTTCATGATGTGGCCAGGCATTTCATATTGTCACGAGCTTGAGGTTGTAATGGTTGTGGTTAGATGACAAGTTTCGAGGATCCTACAAACCAAATCGTTAGTGACCGCCAGCACAGAATGTGTCTCACACTGACAGTTTGTGACAAAAGGATAGTCCCATTCAGAATAAAATATATCAAAGGGAAAGAGAGTACACACAAAGACCAAACCATGACTCATGATAACGGCTTAAGTCTAGAAACTCTCATTTATGCAGTAAAAGGTAATAGAACGAAGAGAAAGAAATCTAACTTCTGTAGTCTACCTGAAACATGTATTACAATGTTTTAGCACCTTTAAAGAAGGTTTTTTATCCCCCGGAAATTAAGATATCAAGACGCGGATACATTCCCTTCCTCTCCCAAAATCAGCGTGGAAACCATCAACATATCAAAAAGAAAATCTTAATTGCCTCGGCCGCATATTTCAAACGCCAATTCACCCGGAACATAAAACTAAAAATGTGACATCTAACTTCGCGCCATATGGAATGTCATGCATAGCCGCCTATTAAACTGTTTGAAGTCTTTTGTTAGCCGAGATTAACGACATTTTACGCTGACTACCGCGAGTAAAAAGTCAAAAGAATCCATTGAAAAAGAGCCGAAAACATTAAAAAAAGCTTTCAATTAAAAAGATAGTGACAATGCCAGCATTAACTGTAAAATTCCGGCGTTTGATATATGATAGTGTTGTTCCAATGGCCGGAGTGGAGCAAAGTGACACTTGAAAAAGGCGCGAACTAATATAAACAAGGGCCATTTTTTTCTAGACAAAAGCAGCGGTGTTCGGCCTCTTGATTTTAAATTGTATTATTTACGTTTGCCTTTCATTTAGTTTTGAAATAAATCAGATAGGTAAAGACTTTGATGTAACCGAATCTCCAATTTCGAGTTCTTTCAACGCTTGTTTAATGAGGTCATTAGTAAAATTAATAATAAATCATTGCTTTTCTGATGAAATTACAAACACAAAATATAAAATCGAAAGCACCACGTATAAATTATAATAACCATGCACTCATTAAAAATATAATTGTTCCCGCACTTACATANAATTGCACAATAAAAGTTCCGACACCACGTATAAATTATAATAACCATGCACTCATTAAAAATATAATTGTTCCCGCACTTACATAAAAGTGTAATTACTGCTCGGTATTAATTAAAACGATATTTAATTGTATGCATATTAGTACATATACCGCTAAAAGTCTAGCGTACGGCTTGCGTTATAATCACACCAATTAAAAAGCTGTGTCTTTTTTTATATGGCAAGGAGCACGGGCCATGCCAGACAGATTCCTTTCTTATCTTTTGAATGTTGGCCCCCCGTCGATACACACCGAGTTTATTTTTTTATCGTGACTGTGTCAAATGAATATCACAAATTGGTGAATCATAGACATAATTAGAATTTAAAATACAAATATTCATATAGAAATTAAACAGGTGTTATGCTAAAATGTACCATTAACATAGATTTGACAAAATTATGTGTGTTCATAAGTATTTTATTGTGCAAAAATATGTGCGCTGGGTGTGTGGCTATAGTACTTTGATTCGCTGTTGTTTTATGGTTTATTTAATAAATTGTTAGTAATTAAAATTACTTTATTGATGTTTTGTTTGAAGGGCATTAGTGGGTTGAGCTGTAGGTATTTCCTTGCCCATTGCCTTTTGCCTACAAGCAAGAGCAATTATTATCAAAGTATTGAGGCAGCCGTTCTTTAATAACATAAATTAATTATGGGTATTGGTGGTAAAAATATATATTAACAATGTTTATCAAGTTACAGAACAATTTTCAGGTAGGTAACAATAAAATTTAAATTCGTACCTTTTCTGGTGACAAGTTCTTTTATTTTAATAGAGATTTATGATCTACATAAAATTATTCAAATTAGCCTATAAAAATATTAATTAATAATTCATTTTTTATAATAAGTTGGTCATAGTACCTAATAAACTAGCTTTTACAACGGTCAAAAACAATATAATTTAATTAATTATCTAAAATTCTACGGTTTATTGAATTAAGAGACGTCGTGACCGATTTTGCCGAAAAAAAAGAAATAAAAAAGTCGGTTGACGTCACGGTCGTCACTTTGACAGCGCGGGAATTGATTAAAAATGGCGGACGGAAGGGCTGCGTTCACGAACGTTGATAAGGGACTTAATTAATCGGAACACGTGTAAACATTTTGTTTGATAAATCCATCGTCCCGAGAGATAGGGGCCCGAGTCTGTGGCATCTGTTATACGATTCTGGTGATTTGTTTTAATGATACTAATTTAGTATTAACAGCGTGTGATTTCGTTTGTTTTACACGTTCTTAATTGGGGCAATATGTTCTGTTTTATTAATGTGTCATGTTATGATTAGTATGTTGGTTGTCAAGCGATGATAGTAGAGTAATATTATGGAAAATATTGACATAACTATCGTTATTTGATTGTGTGGCCATTTTTATTCCCAAATAATTTTTTGGGGCCGCACATGGTCCATAGTCCATAGTCACACAAGTTCTGAGTAGATCTCAATAGGCCAGGCCACGTGGTCTACGTGGCCTATTAAGATCTACTCAGAACTTCCTTGAGTCTATTTTAAATAAAGTACCTAAATAGTGTAGGCATTAGCTGCCTCAAATTTTCGCATTACGAAAGTCCATAATGGCTTCCAATTTCAAGAATTGTTATAAACTTAAGCTTCCGAAAGAAACCCAACCACTTCACAAGTCGTACCAAGAAGCCTGGCCACAAGAACGGTCTAAAAAAGAATTTGATGTCCACTAAACGTACCACAGGACATTGAAACTGGAGCTATCCAAAGAAATTAAAGTTTTTCGTATAATTTAATAGGTTCAATGGAAACTAGTTTTTTGGTTTTACACCAGCCGAAGTTCTTTAGTTCTGAAGAAGCCGATGAATACAGTGTTTGAATACCATCAACAAAGTACCTATACATAAAAAGGTATTTCTATAATCCATTGATCTTAGGTATAACTTACTAAAATAGAGCCTAAAAATGTTTTGANTGGTTTTACACCAGCCGAACGTCTTTAGTTCTGAAGAAGCCGATGAATACAGTGTTTGAATACCATCAACAAAGTACCTATACATAAATAGGTATTTCTATAATCCATTGATCTTAGGTATAACTTACTAAAATAGAGCCTAAAAATGTTTTGAAAGCTGAATGTACAGCTTCAGAAAACTGTAATAGGATATGGAGCGGTTTAGGTACCTACATAAAGCAGGCGAGATAACCACAGGCGTGTAATACTTTACTGACCAAGTGTGGTCCCTATAACAAAACACAAGGGCTGCTATAAGCGGTTAACTCGCGGAAACAGTTTCAATTAGAACCAATTAAGTATTAATGGAACAATCAAAGCTTACCCATCGAATTAATTGCATCGTTATCGTCCTTAAATTAAGACATCTCAAGTGTTTACAAGAGGCCAAGAGGAAGGAGGTTTTACAACTTTTTACGGTTTTTTTACAGCAATGTTTTGATAACCAGCGGCTGTTTTGTTTGACCCGTTTAAAAAGCTGTTATCTTGTAAACAACTGAGCTTTAACTGTCTGATTGATAAATAAACTTAAGGAAAGAAGGGTTGAGACGTTTTGCGTTTATGGATACTGTTTCATTTTAGTCGGGCATCAGAAATCAAGTGAAGGTAGCAAAACCGCGTTCTTTATTTTTAGGAAGAGTTTAGTATTTAGATAGAAGCTAGCTAAATTTGACGGTTGAAGCACATTCTTAATAGAGAATCCATAATACAATTACCCCTGCCTCATTGCATTATGGATTCTCTATTAAGAGAGACTGTTCCCGTATCTTAACCATACTTTTTGATAAATTAATAATTTGGGATTCAAAAATAATTCCGAATTATTCAGAATGTAGACGTTCCTGAATTGTTTCCTAACCGACCTTTTCTTTCTTCCAGACTATCAGGCGAAGTCAACCCCTCCCCGTGCGAATCAGAATCAACATCCAACTCCCCGCCGTCGCTCCTGCAGGATGCGACGTTGCCAGCTCTCCTAGTCTCCGGCGCGTCCACGCTGTTCCAGAACACAACCACGACCACCAACACAGCACTGAGTTTATCAGCTGTTGACAGCTTATGCTTGCCTGGTACCGCGGAGGTGGAGAGCTGTAGTTTAGCGAACGGATGCTCGACGAGCTCGTCGCTTGGGTTGGCATTGCCGTTGACGTCGACCGGGGGACTTTGTTCGACCTCCTCTTCGGCTGCGGTCGCCTGGTTGATGAATGAGGATAGTGCGGGTAGGTATCCTATCGGGACGAAGTTTTAGTTACTTGTTTTATACTATTACGATAATGTTTTTCAATGGAATATTCAATACACTGGGAAAAAAGCTTGTAAAAAAATATCGACCAATCACAAATGAAACGCAAGTCAAATGGTATGGCAAATGGCGAACACCAATCAGAGCACAAGTCTACAATTTAACCGTTTTCATGTCATAGTAAACCTGGAAACAAGACTCTCGTTGGTATATTCAGAGAAAACAAAGACCAATGAGGGGCCAAGTTTCCAATTTAACTATCACACCAAAACAGATAAATCGTAGACCAGACAGCTGATTAGTCGCTAGTTTAGTTTATGTCAGTCCACAATTTTATCGGAATGACTCCGCGAGGTTATATACTATCAAATTTTGATGCGTAAAATAGTATACCAAATGTTCAGTTGACAATTTTTCGAGAGTTTACAATCTCAAGTTATTTTATAATCTTACGGATGTTGCTATTTTCCGGTGACCTATATACTTTAAATCGTTTTAAGCCCGAGCCAGAATAGTCAGCCCCAGCCTAACGAATGGTTTTATGCCAAACTCCGATCATCCGCTGTAATCAACATGGTTGACAGCATCCCGACAGGGTCATATACACCAATGGAAGGGACACTACACAGATTAACTCTCTTTTTTAAGCTCATATTATGTACCAGGCTGACATATAAGTTCAAGCTAATATAACTCTTCTCTATTATCCTGTGCCTCAGAAGGAGGACCCTACGTAGATTAATCTCTTTTTAGCTCGCATGTACCAGGCTAACATGTAGCTCAAGTGAGTATCACTATTCTCTAGTATCATGTGTCTAATCTAGCCCCTTTTCCCGCCAGGTGGTGTAAAGAGTGAGGTCCGGAGCCCGGGCCTGTGCGAGGCAGACGTGGCGCTGTACGGCGAGACACTGCCGTACGACCAGTCGGCGCTGCCCTACCAGTATTATAACAGGTAAGCTAGCAATTTTACAAGAGCCAAGGTACTTAATAAGCGTAATCAATTCCAGCCTAACAGTCCCCCTGTAAAGCAACTGCTCTCTCTCATACAGAGCAGGAAAAGCCATCGAATCATGCTTGATCTCTATTTATATCTTCGTTGGGCAGGTTCTAGAACGTCTAACAGTCTAAAGTGCATTGGTGCATGCATGGTTTGGAACACAACCTAAAGAAACGGGGCGGAAAACATCATTGACGTCTCAATGACTTTAAATTATACCTCATCATCTGCTTGCCTTTTACATGGTGGAGTTAGACGCAACTGAGTACCTACCAGTAGTTTACATGGGGTTACTGTCTATCTCAGATCCACCACCCAGTTACTGGGTAGATATACCCTATCGCAAGACTGATTGACTGATTTTCGGGTTTATGACTACCGGTCATGAATGTCAAAGGTTTACAAATGACAGGCGGGACCAACAGCTCAACGTGCTTTCCGAAGCACGGTTGGAGGGTCTCGGTATGTAAAGGATAGTTACCCAACCACGCAATGACCTCGGCAAGCGTTAAATTGAAGATCGACCTGTGCGGCTGTAACCACTTACGGCCTGTCTCAATAACGTATCTACGTTTGGCCAACTGTCAAATTAACTACCAACAGTAGCTGAAACGTCATTTTTGCCTTTGAAACATGACGTTTCAGCTACAGTTGGTAGCTTATCTGACAGTTGGTTAAAGGTAATACGTTATTGAAACCGGCCGTTAGCCATTTGAGTTTAGAGTTTATTAGAGTTTAATGACTCAGGGTTATTTTTAGACCAAACAGAGGCACACCCAATGTCCCTATAATCGGTCAAAATGACGTCACAATCTACGTCAAAGCTACCCCAAACATCTAATAATAGGTGTATTAATTCTGAAGGATTTTGTGAAGCCGCAAAAGATCCCGAAATTCATAAACTTCTCACGTAAACTTACCTACGCTAACGCTACTCACAGCTTAAATCTTTAATCTTGTTTTATTAATCAACGAGCGATTGGTGGGTAGTAAGATGTTTCNTTAATCTTGTTTTATTAATCAACGAGCGATTGGTGGGTAGTAAGATGTTTCAGTTGTACCGCCGCATCAGCCAGTCCATTCTGGACAGATCTAGATTCTGTAAAACTTTAAGTGTAGTGAGTTTTGAGTACTCACTCATGAAATATGTAGGTAGGTATACGAGAACTTCTAGCATTTTGTAGTTTGACAGTTCACCACTTTATTTAAGTTTGAACAAAGATTCACAATTCACTTCACGTCTAGTTTTCACAGTAATATTTTTACAGAATAGCCGAACAGGTCGTTTACCTATAATATGCTTAAACACATTCAGAGTGCGATATCTTGTCTGGCGATTCTGGCTCACAGAGGTAATAAGCACAGACTACAACTATAATATTGGTATCAAGTCTCGCGTCGACGTATAGACGCGCCGACAGCGACATCTAGATTATATCCTGTAAACGATACTTATTAGCACCAAAAATTGACAACGAAAATAATAGTTTCTAATAAAGGAACCCGAGATCATTTGCATGAAGACAGTTTTCGTCATTCGTCTTTTGGGACTCATAGCGCCATCTGTTGGGCAGTAGTAGAACTAACTACGTCTGCGGCTGCCCTTCATTAGTTCCGCTATTAACTGATAGAAGCGCTGTTTGCATACACAACTACATTAAATGCGATTCAAAATTTTATTTATTGAAGCTGCCCGCAAAAGTTTCTTATGGTACGGCTACTTGATGACGCCACCCCTCCATATTTTGTACGTCGAAAGAAGGAAAATAAAATTTACATAAATTGTATTAGACTTCGGTGTTTTATCAAGATCAATTCCTTCACAGCATGCAGCAATATGGTAGCGGCAGCGCGGCTTCGTCGTACGTTAGCTCATCGCTGTACAACCAGCCGTACAGTGCGTACCCGCCGCAGCACAACACTACCAATAGGTAAGAGAATCAGACAC
>NDFZ01004158.1:0-33601 GCA_002192655.3 Mamestra configurata
GGAGTTCTATAGTACAGGCCTAGGCTTAGTTTAGACTCCAGATCTCCTACAAATTACATTTACATAACTGTCAACCTGTATATTTAACTTTAAGATTGTCCTTGTACATATATAATGTGTAATTTGTGGAGATGAATAAACATTTTTATATTTTATTAAAGAAATTTGTCAGATTGTAGTAGCTTGATGTGCAGGCGTCTGTATTGTCGTAATTTTTACTGAAACTGAATAAGCGCATCTGGGACAATAATGCAAACGCAAAACCTCTTTCCAAACGTTGAGACAATTTCATTTCACATAAGCAAACGTTTACGTTAACGCGATCGAGGAAGCCTACCCTAACGGCCCGTTTCAATAACTTATCTACCCTTAACCAACTGTCAAATTAGCTACCAACAGTAGCTGAAACGTCATGTTACAAAGGCAAAAATGACGTTTCAGCTACTGTTGGTAGCTAATTTGACAGTTGGTTAAAAGTAGATACGTTATTGAGACCGGCCGTAAGACTACAGGTCGTCACACCACCTACGCCGCGGTTGATCTCGAAGCCCTTACTAATTAATATTGTTTTCATTACAGACGTAATCCACACAGTGGGACCCCAAGATGGAAACGCAACGAAACTCAGAGAATGCTATGAAAACTCTCTCGCGTTCCACAAATCACATAAGTTGACATCAATAGCATTCCCCTGCATCTCCACGGGAATATACGGCTTCCGGAACCGTTTGGCAGCCCATATCGCTCTCGGCACAGCAAGGAAGTTTCTAGAACAGAATCCGGACATGGAACGCATTATCTTCTGTCTTTTCATGCCTATTGACGTTGAAATCTATGAGACGTTGATGCAGATGTATTTCCCTGTTCACGAGTGGAATTATAATGATGATGCTAGGTCGGAGTAGTTTGTTAAATATGCTTTTTTTGTAGAAGTTCGAATGATATCTCGTTTGTTTGAATACATTCAATGCTAAACTGAAATTGTTGATTTTAGTCAAGACTACCCTAAAGTCTGAATGAAATGTACTGTCCTTGTGTTTGTAATAATAATTCGATTGTAGAAGATAGGTATTAAAATACTATTGTATGTGATATTTTTTTACATAAACTTATATTTTCTGTTGATTACTTAAATTTTCAGATAAAAAATTTAATAAAAATACATCATGTAAACACGGAAGTTTTAATAGCACCTAGGTACCTACTCATTGTCCTTTTCGAGGTTTTGAAAACCTAGCTCAACAAATCGCACCTTTAAAGTAAAACCGTAACTAAATGAAATTTTACAGCCGCACCTTTAAAGTAAAACCGTAACTTAACGAAATTATGAAATTTTATAGGGGAGCCAATATTAGAAAATAGTCACTGTTTTAGATAGATGGCATTGATACCTCAATTAATGAAAATTTTCGTTTAGTAACAGTTTTACTTTAAAGGTGCGAAATGGTAATTTATTAAATGAAAACGCAGTTTAGTGTCCGTCAGCGCCTTGAGAGTCCAATATAATAATGCTTTCAGGTTGCTGATGGGATTGCCTCGCTACTGCAGTGCGTCAGGGATGTTTGCTGATGCTCAAGTGGACGGCTTTTACGCCATTATACGAAAGAGAGCAGCATCGCTGATGCAAAGGGTGAGGGGCAGTCCCAACAGCTACCAGAATGTAATTTCGGGTTACATCCATAGTCCTAATTGGAGGCATTGGATAGGTTTGCATGTGCTGTAGGCCAATATGCGTTTTCTTTTCAATATGTGTTTGTTTGTTATTTTATAATTTTCTAGGTATGTGTAAATTACTAACATAGTTTTAAGTTATCTTGATGTACTAACACTCTATGGACCGAAAAGTCTGAAATAAATGTTTTGAATTGAAAATGCAACGATCGTCATTAGGGACAGCCCACAGAGACGCGACGCGACGCAACACCAGTGAGCATTATTACTATACTCTCTCCGGTCGGGTCGGGTTGGCGTCCCATCGGAATATGAGAGTGATGGAAGAGGGAGTGCATCTGTATTTACGCACACACTTGTGCACTATATGTCCCGCGCCGATGGCTAGTCTCGGTTAAGAATGGTCGCCATGGCCGAAATCGATCAGGAAGACTATATATATAATTAATATTGTTTCCATTTCAGACGTAATCCACACAGTGGGACCCCAAGATGGAAACGCAACGAAACTCAGACAATGCTATGAAAACTCCCTCGCGTTCCACAAATCACATAAGTTGACATCAATAGCATTCCCCTGCATCTCCACGGGAATATACGGCTTCCCGAACCGTTTGGCAGCCCATATCGCTCTCGGCACAGCGAGGAAGTTTCTAGAACAGAATCCGGACATGGAACGCATCATCTTCTGTCTTTTCATGCCTATTGACGTTGAAATCTATGAGACGTTGATGCAGATGTATTTCCCTGTTCACGAGTGGAATTATAATGATGATGCTAGGTCGGAGTAGTTTGTTAAATATGCTTTTTTTGTAGAAGTTCGAATGATATCTCGTTTGTTTGAATACATTCAATGCTAAACTGAAATTGTTGATTTTAGTCAAGACTGCCCTAAAGTTTGAATGAAATGTACTGTCCTTGTGTTTGTAATAATCAGAGATCGGAATAGGTAGACTATATTTACCTAATGTTCGTGGAAATAAGTAACAGAGTTGATAATACCTTCTCTAAAATCCTGGAATCATAAACATGACGATTATATTGAAGAATCTTATTATGTTTTTAGAGTTCCGTCCCTACTAAAACTGTTAAATTAAATAGCTTTGTTTTCGCACAACTCTTTCTTCTTTTGATTCTTCAAATCAATAATTTGTAACTATAGGTCGTATACTCTAAAGTCCATTTTATGTTTTTATAATCCCGGGTTTTAATTGTCATGATTCCATTTATGATTCAGGGATTTTACAGGAGAAACTATGTTACTTACTTCCACGAACATTAGGTAGGTATATAAAGTGTACCTACCTATTCCGATCTCTGGTAATAATAATTCGACTGTAGAAGGTAGGTATTAAAATACCATTGTATGTGATATTTTTCTTAAATAAACGTAAAAGTTCTGTTCATTGACTTTTCAGATTAAAAAAAAATTAAAAATGTATCATGTAAACGGAAGTTTTAATAGCACCTAGGTACCTACTCATTGTCCTTTTCGAGGTTTTGAAAACCTAGCTCAACAAATGGTAATTTATGAAAACGCAGTTTAGTGTGTGTGAAAATGCAACGATCGTCATTAGGGACAGCCCTCAGAGACGCGACGCGACGCAAAACCAGTGAGCATTACTACTATATTCTTTGCCAATAGTTCCAATTTCCCTATTATTTATTTGAATTTATTTTTCATTAATTTTATGCACCGCAAAGGTTTGTAAATAGTACTCAAACTCTATTCTGTGCACCACAAAGGCTAGTAGGTAAGTAATTATACTAATTATTATAAATGTGAAAGTTTGTCTGTTTGTGTAACAGTCAGAAAAAAAAACGACTAAATTTGGCGCACATGTAGTGCATATCCTGGAATAACACATGAGACCAGAATCATGTCGAAGTCTTCTCGGGGCTGGAATTGTGAGCGGTAAATATTCACAACTATAAGGGAGATAGCACATGGCAAGCGAAGGATTTTTACCAGTTACTTAAAATATTATGTTTGCATTCTGTCTGTAAACTACGTGACATACCAAACATAATAAGGTAACTACTACTTATAATCAGCAAAAAATACTTATAAACACCTTTACACTTATAAAGAACATTTGAATTGTTTCTCTGGAGCCAGTTCTAAAGGATACGCAGACGAAGTCGCGTGCAGAAGCTATAAGATAAATTGAAAATAACATTTTTTATTATTGTAGGCACATATTGTTAAAAATACACTCATTTTGTTTAGAGCTTTTGAAGGCCTATAATGAACCTATTGGATTTTTCATAGACAACAATTACGGAATCTGTGTTGACAGAACGTCAAAAACTAAAACGTCATAGACAAATTTTATCAGTCGATGTCATTTGTTCTATTTCTCTATTTGTTTTGGAAATAATTAGCGGAAAAATCTATTTAATATAGATAAAACTTAAAAAAATCGGTTTGCGACTGCGTGATTGAAATGGAATATTGTGAACATCGAATGTTTTGAGACGTAAATATCAACAATGTCTTCAGCCTTGGAACATGAAGACCTGGAGAATGTGGCTCTTGTTAGAATGGAGGACGTGCAGCCATCGAGAGACAGGATAGACAGGACCGTTGACATCCATATTCCTCCTCCTGAAGAAGAAATCTTTGAATACCTAGATGACAAAGTGGAGTATGAAAATGAGTGTGAAATTGATGATGATAGTGACTCGAATATCGGCAGTATGGTCTCAATACAGTCTGAGGAAATGGTTGAGGAAGAAGAGGAAGACAGTGACGCTGAAGAACTGATTGTTCCTGAAGTTTTGGAGGTACCTATTCAAATAAATGCCCCTATGGTGAGCTTGTTATTTTCGTGCTCTTGAAAGCTATTGATTTTGTTACATTATTTTATATTTTCGTTTTTCTTATTAAAATCCCTAAAGCTGCATTTCTATTTCAATCCTAACAAAAACACATCATAATATTATACATTTCATATTTTTTATCATTAATTCATTTTAGTTTAGTGGGACTGCAAATTACGCTTTTTCCTGATTTATTCAGCATCTTTGAGATCTATTGGCCATGTCACTGGATAATCGCAAACTCCGTAAGATTTAAATTAATGTTTGGAACATTATAAACTCTCAATATTTTGTAAACAGATTTTAAATACAATAAATCTCATCCAAATTCAATAGTTTCCAATATATCTGAAGGTTATTTAGTGTCATATATGTATTACTAGTGGATGTCACGCGGTTTCACCCCGCATAGTTCCTGTTCTCGTTCCCGTGGGAGTATGGGGATAAAACATAGCCTATGTTACTCACTGAAAATGTAGCTATCCATTAAATTTTTCAAATCGGTACAGTAGTTTTTAAGTTTATTTGTTACATAGAGGAGAGATTTGTATTTTACAAATCTTTTCTCTTTATAATATTAGTATAGATAATGTTACGGCCTTTGAAACCATATAAATAGAAAATCAAAAGGGTGCATTTTTGCATTTCAAATGTATTTATTTGACTTGCATCTCATAGTCATTAAATCTCAATGCACATCTAATGATAAGTTACATTTAGAATACCATCATTTAAGTAATTACCGCATAGTATACAATTGTCAAACCTTTGAAACATTATCGTGATAAAAGTTGGTAACATTTTATCTAACAGATAGCCAGCGAATTGAAGACCGAAGTCAAACCAAACCAAACAGACAGGTGGCCTACCCTAGAAATATCACCGGGTGGTGTTATTAAGAGGGCGGTTGACTGTGAAACATTACCTGCTAAGATGGCAAACAAGCCTCTGGGGAAGGGAGAGATGATGTATGCTTGTGCTAAATGTTCACAGGTCTTTAAGTATCTGATCTGCTTAACGAAACATGTGAAATGGCACGAAGACCAGAATAAAATGAAAAACGGAAAACTAAAGAAAATGAGTGAGTAATATTTGCTTTTTCTCTGTGAGCTGCTAATAATTATGTTTGTTATTTATAAAGGTTTATTATGTGTTACGGAATTTATTATTATTATAAACTACTTAATTTTTTTAAAAGAATCTATTTTAATTTTTTTCAAATAAACTTACACCGTTTATTGATATAAAAAAATATATATTTTTATAATTATGAAAATCCTACTAGTTTAGTACTTGTTACTATTCATTCTCAATGAAATAATTTATTAGGCGACTTATTCACATTGTCATATCTGTCTTTTTCCATGGGGCTACCTCCTACCCTTCAATATTTTTTTTTTATATAACTAAATATATGGCCATATTGTGGTAAATGTGGCGACATTAAAAAAAAGAAGCTTAAAATAAAGGTAAGTATTATTTCATAACAATAAAATCTCGTGAAAATTTATAGATCCACCAAACTACACAGCTGCCAAAAACATTGTTTTATTTAAATTGCCAGTTGCCACAATATGGCTTTTGGTTGGTCTATAATCTGGCAAATGCAGAGTGACTTTGAAAATCTATCAGGGGCGATTCTGAGATCAATTCAGAATAGGGATGTAGAATGTTTTTTTTTTTTTAAATACAATAACTCAATATATTTCAGTGTAATGCATGGTGTTCAATGAATGAAAAATTCACTCTGTATCACGGAAACAACCAAATAACTTCAATTTATAAATAGATAAATATTCAGTATCACCTTATCTAGCCTAAGGGATACCAACCTAATGGTGATCAAAATAAAGTTTATTGTTGAATACATTTATTTGCGAACAGAATTTAATTAAATTCAAAACTGATTTAATTTGTATTTACTTTCAGCGCCATTGGAAAAAGAATTAGTTTTTTTAAAGAAAGAAAGAAGTGAATTGGATAGAACATATAAAATGCAAAAGATTGATGTCTTAGCAAGGTGGGTAAAAATAATTATGATCATTATTTTTTTAAACCCAATGAATAAACAACATTGATACTGTTTTTCTTCTTCTTTCAGAATCGCAGCAGCAGTAGGAAAAATTGATAATGCAAAAGATATATTTAATAAATAGTTACACAGTTAAATTCTTAGTTTTATTTAACCTCCCATAACCATTAGTACCTGGATGACCGAGCTTTGTTCTTTATTTTTGGTAAACGTTTTCTAAAAATGAAACCTAGCTAGATCGATTTATCGCCCCCGAAATCCCCTGCATACTAAATTTCATGAAAATCGTTGGAGCCATTTCCGAGATTCAGATTATATGTATACATATATACAAGAGTTGCTTGTTTAAAGGTATTAGATAGATTACCGGGTAAAACGGGGTGGATAGAAATGATGGGGTGAATAAAAACGAAACTTTGATTGGAATTTTCACGTTATTTAAAAATTGTTTGCAGCAATGAAGAACTCCAATTTCTTTAACAATTATTTTATATTTAAATGGACGCTTTGAGAGAAACGATTAATATGGTATTAATGTGAAAATCCCAATAAAACTTTCCGTTTTAATTCACCCCTGCATTTCTATCCACCCCGTTGTACGGTACTTGGAGAATAGCTAGCTAGGTTTCCCAAGACAGTATTACTGTCAACACAAAAATCATTAACAGCTTGTTGCAATCAGCTCATCATGACCTCTCCAATCGAATTGCTTATGGTATGAGAAATTCCAGATGGAACAATAAAAAAAAAAAAAGGCCGTTTGTGAAACTCTTAGGCCGCGGTCCCACTATGTTGTGACGACAGATTATCGTGTCGTTTAAAGCGTCGTGTCTTGTGTATTTAAATGGAGCTGTACACATATAAGACGACACGATTAACAGTCGTCCACGGACTTTTTACATACAAAATGTATGTGACAGTCATCCAATGATAATATCGTCACGACATAGTGGGAACGCGCCCTTAGAACGACGCACTCACTGCATTCGCTTTGAATGCGTGAAAATACTCAAACAGTACTATGGTTACTTCGGACCGTCAATTCCGAATTGGAGACTCACAGATGACGGAACTCGGATCTAGTCCGTAAACGACCACAGAAATATGTAGTTCTATGACTAATTCGGAACGTATTTTCACGGATTCGGATCGATGCAGTGTGTAATCGCTCTTATAGATTTCCAGCCGTGCATTTAAAGTCGATGGTCGTGCGCCAGATCTCCCCGGCTGTGTCGGTTTGCCGTCCTATCAGACTATGAGGATGATGGAGACACCTCTGTTTGCTCATTATATGTCTCACGACGATGGTTAGTCTCCGTTTAGATTGGCTGCTGTGGCCGAAATGGGTCACCGATCAGGACTGTTAACATTTCCATAACACTTTGCCCAACCAGGGCCCAACGCTTAGCAGTAGTACTTGCGGCCACTGGACCAACGAGGCAGTCTGTCTGCTTCTTACATAATTTAAATCCCAAAATCTTTTATTTATTTCAGAGAAAGCTGTACCCGACGAGTACATCTGCCTGCACACTGGTAGGAAGAAGGTAATGTTACCAGACATGAAAAAAAGCAAACGGAGACAACCAAAGAGGCTAAAATCGAAGTAATAAATTTGTCCTTAAAGGTTAACGTTGTTTAAAAAAAAACATGTTATTTCAAATTTCATCCACACTTTACACTCCACAGTAACTTGATACAGTCCGTTTCGTAAATATGGTTTGTCACAGCATTACCCACTAAAAAAAAATATTTTCATGTCTATTGACTAGACTTTAACTAGGTATGTAGGTACACTTAAATTTTATCCGACTAGTAGATAAGAACATCTATTACTTACGTCCGTTGGTCAGTTTGACTAGACATTGTAGAAGAATGCCAAAGGAATTAAGTTTCAGACAAAATCTTCAATTCATTCTCTGACAGACAACCGACAGCCGAAACTGCTGGTTCAGTCTTTTGGAACAAAGATAATAACTCGGTCGTCGTCGCGACTCGCGACGGATTCCCGCATATTCACAAAGAACTCGTTACATATTATTTTTGTTGAAAAAGTTTTAGGGCGAGTGCGTTGCGGGTACGTCGCTCGTGGAGGTAGCTCCTTCGTTATAAACAGGGGCGTAGCTACCGCCGTATCAGCCATATCAAAGATGCGGGGCCCCCGAGTTACAAGGGCCCGACGTGTGGTCACAAAGCTATACATTTAGTAGCGCCATCTCCTTCGTGGCCTGCCAAGACAGTTCTGGGTTGGTAGGGCCTATTTTGTTTTAAAAACAATACCCCTAAAAACGGGGCTCTCAAAAATTTTTGATACAGGACCCCTTTGAGACTAGCTACGCCACTGGTTATAAAACAAAGTTTTGTGAACAGTTAGGTACATAAGAAATGTTTGTTCCCTGAGGAAGCATTTAAAAAAAAAACATTCCCTCAATGTAGTTAAATATTGGATGATGGGAAATACCATCGGACACACGACTTGTACCTAAGTAAACAAATTGTATGTAAGTACCAAATTATCTGAACAAGTAAGAAAACTAAACTTTGTCTAATATCATGTCTGAAGGGCTATTTCAAAACGAACCGTGACTGATAAATTGTATTAAACTGATTTTTCGATCCCATAGTTTTGAAGCCGACTGTTCAAAATATTTATTTTAATTTAATTCGTACGCGCATATCCATTTTTTTCCCGTTCCCATATAGCCTTCCTCATGAATGTGGCTATCATATACAAAAACCAACCAAAAAAACCAACAAAAAAAACCAAATCCGACTGGTAGTTCCAGAGATTATCGCGTTCAAACAAACAAACACTTCAGATTTATTATATATTATATTAGTTAGTATAGATTATATAAGATCCCATAAAAATAGATGGACAAACTTTTTGAAATCATTCAGACCATCAAAACAAGGACAATGGTAAAAAAAAGAAAAACGCATAAGATACATAAAAGAAAAAAAAAAGAAAAAAAAATACAAATAAAATCAATTAATCAGTGTTATTTTTGGTTGTATTTCTTTGGTTAGACGTACCTACTGAACGAACGCTGTGTTGTTGAAATTTGTCCATCTATTTTAATGGAACCTTATACATCGATGGGCCTATACACTTAGCAAGTACGTACTTACTTTATATTTTCAAACTACCGTCATTGGAACAACAAAATGGAATGGAGAATAAATTGTCCAGAGAATTTGTGTAGCTGTAAAATTTAAAATATATTTAATTTAAGACGTCCCGAAACCTGACATTATATTATTCATACGTGCATTTAGAATATAATTAACATATGTATGAGGCATAGAGGCATTTGGCCTTCAAAGGATCCTTTTCGTTACCGATGTGACCACTTAGAAGAAAGCTTTGTGTGAATTGTTTGTTTTTGTTTTTTTTAAAAACGTTGCCCCACACTAGGAATTTCTCCTGTATCGTGGGTGCGTTTACAAACATACAAATTCACATACACAAACAGCCAGACCCGGAACAACTATCTGTAGGCCATACAAATATTTGTTCCGTGCGGGAATCGAACCCGCGACACGCACCGCAGCAGTCAATCGCTCAACCACTGCGTCAATCGTGTCGTTGCATTATGTGTGTCTATAAATATGTACCTATGCCAATAATTTTCCTTGCTTCTCAGACAAAATGCTCGATGTCAGAATAGGTGTAAGACGGACTGCGCATATTATGCGATCTCTCATAAGCCCGAATACTCGAATCTACTTGATGTGCCCTGAGTTAGTGAAGACCAGTTTTTATCGATAGTTTAGTTAGTTATTTTGTAGTTGCTTACACCGTCTTATTACTCGTACAAAATGAACTCTAAGTTCATGCTTAAAACTTCAAAATAGTAAATTTATTTTGAACTTTATTCGAACTACCTTAATGTTTTTAATACAAAATTGAAACTATTGACTGATCTCTCTGACAACTTTAAGGTTGTAGGAATAAAGTTCAAATTATAATAACTGTGGTTAAGGCGTTTGCACAAATGTATATTTGTTGTATTATGACTGGTTACTGGGTGTGTGCTGCCTATGCATCGAGTTATAGGCCTAGGAATTCATACATACTACCATTGTTAATGGGAAACTTTTACATGGGCGTTTTTGTTCAAATATTTGTGTTATTTCGCTGATGTCATAACGATTTTATTCTGATAATAATAGGGGTTACATATTATTAATGGCCAAATTACCCAATGTTTGAAGCAGGCCAAGTGCAGTGCCAGTATCTGTACTCACTTTTCTATAATATTCTGTGTTTCTTTCATAGTCTATTTAGCTTCTAGACCGCTTTTAGCGATATGGTCCCCCATTGTGTCATCCCATGTATGGGACCTCAATCTTTTCTGTAACTTATATGGTGTAGGTACGTAATAAAAAGCCTTATTATTTCTTTTTTTTTTAAGGATGGGTAATCATCAAATGACTTCTTCCACTCTGGGTGGAGCGGAAGGGCGTGTCAGACTCACTGACTAAAACCCATCCGTGTACCTTCTAAAGCCCTTTGCGTTCCAAGGCCGCGGTGATTCTTTCGAACAAATTCCGCAACCCTGGCAGGCTCTGGCCCTAGCGGGCCCCGTCTCCTATGCTGACATCTTTTGGAGGCGCGCGTGGAACACAACGCTCCATCGACCCGGGCCTGGTGGTGATCGGACAGCGAGCCACCCAACGCTCGCCGTCCGCAGGCCTGCGCCTACGGTGGCCGGGGATCGCCTTGCGACTCCCGACGCCCGGGGCGTCTTCTCCTGTTGCGGCGGTTTGGGCGAAGGCCCTGCCTTTCCCTTCGCTTATGGAAGTCACCTGCATCTGGTTGGACTAGAAGTCGAACTCGACATAGTTGGAGAAAAGACTAGGCAATTTGTATCTATTCTATTTTCTCTTTATTCGGATGTACAGTCGACAAAGCTATTATTTGGTATGCAGGCAGCTAACTTGCAAATACTTTTAAACAATGTTGTGAGTGTGTTGAGTAGACAACTATTGTATACCACACTTGTAAGTATCTCTTAAGCTTAAAAAGTCACACATTCGAAATAAATATTGTCCGTGCAGTGGAAATATTATTCTTTCCTGTATACCAAATAGCTTTGTTGACTGTACCTGCTGACAAAACATTAGATTTTGTAATCTGGAGGTTTTGACAGAAATTCTGCTAGGCGACGTCTAAAAGCTAAATAGTCTATGGTTATGTTAACGTATGGATTGTGTATTTACTGTGTGTAGAACTTTAGATCAGATGTCTATAGTTATAAGAGTACCTAATATACTGTGTTAATCTTAGGTTAAAGTTCGCACTTACCAAAAAGTGCTCAAAATGTTCGATAAGATTATTCAAATCGTTCATGATTTTATCCAATACTCCCGGGTCATCTGAAGGGTATATCTAATATAAGGTTTATTGTGTACAAAATAAGGTGTATAATTCAATGTTTCAGTAGAACATGTTCTCTAGTTTTTTTGACAATGCAACGAAAAAAAAACTACATGGAATTTAAAATAGTTCCAACATTTCTCACAAGCAGCACTGTCGTTCGTCTTTAAAAAAAAAAAAAAAATTAGATAAAATCGTGAACGATTCGAACCTAAATTTTTATACGTAGGCAGCATTGATTTGTTATTTTTTAAGATATTTGTTTGTAAACAAGGTGTTATTTTAAAATATTAGACTAAGGTCCACTTTCAGGAACGAAAATCATCGCATCGACAAATGGTCTAACGCGCAGTAACTATTGTGATTAGTTGAATAATATATTAACAGCCAATCGCAACACTTGACTTGTGTATAACGTGGCGCGTCGATATCCCAGAAACTGGGAGATAATACTAGATTCTAAGGCTGCGTTTATACCTGCTAGAAGCTCGCATGCAAGTTTAATTACATTGCGGGCGACGATGGAGCGATTGATGGGTCTGCAATGTAATGCAACTTGCATGCGAGCCGGTTGTAGGTGGAAAAGTGGCCTTTTTTATGGGAAGTTATCAAATGACGTCTCCTACTCTGGGCGGAACGGGAGGGAGTGTCAGACTCTTACTTACTTAATCCCACCCGTTCCTTCAAATGCCCTTTGCGTTCCAGGACCGCGGTAACTCTTTCGAACAATTCCGCAACCTGGCAGGAGGTGGAAACGTGGCCTAATTCCCTTATTAAAATTTTAGCTCGAATTATTTGTAGATGTTTAATGTTAGGAATAACTTTAGTCCATAGAATCAGATCTAGTTTGTAACCAATGTTGTTGTACTGTATTCTGGTGTTGTGTTGTATCGCTCAAAAATACAGATATGTATTTATAGGTTATGTAAGGTTGTTTTGTTTGTTAAATTTATGTATCAACTGTGTTCGTTTAGTTATATTTGAGTTGTGTCTATACATCATTATTTTTTTGTTAAATATTGAAGTGAGCATTGACTGTATAAAATATCGTATCAAGTTGAATCAACCCGTAGATAGTTACCGGGTGCAGTAAGTAATGCATTATTGAAAACTAGCATTAGCCAGCAAGATTTGCCCTGATTTGTTCTGCCCTATTGATAAAAAGTGTCATGTCCTAATCCAAGCCTAACTGTGTTTCAAGTTTTATCCAAATCCGTTTAGGCTTTGAGGGGTGATTAAGTTAAAATCATACAGATTTTAATCTAATCTATCTAATACCTTTAAACGAGCAATTTTTATATTATATAATTATACTAGTGGTCCCAACAGACGTTGTCCTATCCGAACGTTTGCTTTGTGTCTGACGAAAAATTATAGAAATCGATTGCAGCGCCACCTACCGGGTCCAATTGTAAATCTAAACCATTCTCGAATCCCCTTGATCACACACAAAAAATTTCATCAACATCGGTCCGGCCGTTTAGGAGGAGTTCACTGTCAACAAACATACAGAAGAATTATATATATAAAGAGAATCTCGGAAACGGCTCCAACGATTTTCATGAAATTTAGTATGCAGCGGGTTTCGGGGGCGATACATCGATCTAGCTAGGTTTCATTTTTAGAAAACGTTAACCAAAAAAGAACCGGACCAAGCTCAGTCATCCAGGACTATTTATAGTAGTGGAAGATCTCAGAACACTAAAATTTAAGGGATAGAGTCGTCGCTGTAGCCTGCCGACGGACAATATCTTTTTTGGCCTATGTATGTATTGATTACATTTTAAAAATGATGGAGGGTGTCAGACCCTTCGAAATACTGGCACTTTCATAGTGTTCGATTCGGATTTTTTAAATAGTCGATGCTGCCTTCAAGACGTTTCAAAAATATTTATACATTTATTGTAGAAAAAAAATTGTATTATTTTGGTTCCGAGGGGCCACATATTGTTAGTCAATTAATAGTTAACTCTATCGTCTGTTGTAAATTTAAAGCATTTTATTGATTTTTTAAACAATAAACTTTTTGATTTTCAGCTGTTCTTATTAATTTAAAACATTAACTATTCCTAACTCTACTAAATTAAATGCCATTTACATTACAATTTCATTAGATATTCGTTTTAGCCTTTTGAACGCTATTGTCACATATACCCATATACGTGACAAGCAAGCGCGTGCTTTGTACGCCAAACGTCACTAATATGTGACAAAACATACCTACGGCGAATTTGCGGCTTGGCGTCGGGGGTAAGCCGATGCGTTTATGCTCTGGCGTTCAAAAGGTTAATCACACACAAAATCATTTCATTTGTAACTTATGGCTTCAAATCGCCGTTTTGAAAACAAATTTGACCGAGCTTTACATAAGGTAAATATAACTCCAAATAAATAAATATTGAAAATATTTTTTCGGAAAAATCGATCCTTAATAGTAGATCAGCGACAAAACTGATCAAGAAACACAATATTAAACACGAATTCGCTTTGAAATTGATAATTACACAACAATAATTTATTCACAAAAAAAAACATTGGTTTTTTCATAAAATTTCATCTGCCATTTCCTTCCTAAAACTATTTATATTATAGTCCATAATTTTAAAACTACATCATCAGTCTTTGTAATCCCTCGATTTGCTTTTTCTTCGATTCTAATTTCTCTTTGTCACTAAGTTGAACCCACTGGGGAGCATTCGACAAATAATGTCCACTTTCAAACTTGGCTTCTAATTTCGATAAACTGTCTTCTAGTTTCTTTATCTTCTTCTCTAGCTTAGCCTTCGCCGCAAATACAGCCACGTCAAGATCTTCTTCTAATAACTCCACCTTCACTTCAGTATTCGTATCCAGAATTGCCTTTACGAAATTTTTCTTAGGATCTGGTTTAAACTTGAGCTCACTACAACGCGTCAAATTCAAAAATACCTTGTCATTGTTATCGATATCAGTTTTTAAATCCTCATCAGAACTATTAACAACTACCGTAGGCTTTAATTTATTAGAAATGTTATATAGACCCTTTAGTTCTCTGACTAGATACACAGTACTCAAAAATCTATTGACTTGTTTCTCGAAGGATACATCCTTCCACTTTGCAAAGTCCTTGTGCTGCGGGAAATCGTGATACTTATTACTGGAGTCTTTAAAATCATGAATGATGCTGTTTGAGAATATCGGGACTTTCGGGATTAGTTCCTCTGTTAAATAGATCATGAAAGGGGCGAGACACCTTAGGGAAGTATTGAGAACAGCCGACAATGTATGTGCATGAGCAAACGCTACCGAACAATCTATACCTTCAATCCCTGGTTTAGTAGCCTCTAAGTAAACGTCACAGAATTCGTTGTACATCAAAGTCCTAATCGCTTTCGTTGCTAAATGGAACTCGTAGTTCTCCATAGATTTGTTGACTATCTCTATCATGTCAGCCAATCTACTAAGGATCCATTTGTCGAAGTACGTTAGATCGGACTTGCTCAGTTCAAAATCGGGAGGTAGTCGGGATTTTTCAAGTTTCGCGTAAGACATCTGTGTGTATCTTACGCTTTGCCAGATTTTGTTGCCGAAGAGTTTGTTTGCGTGACACATCGCAATGTCAAAATTCACGAAATGCGATTTGATGTCTTGCGAGAGAAGAGTGAATCGTAACGCGTCAACTCCACATTCAGGAATCCCCTTGGTAGCCGTAAAGTTATCTTGATGATACGTCAACGCCTTGTCCGTTTCAGCAAGACTCAAAATTCCGTTTCTATGCATATCTTTAGTCTTTTCTTTAAGATTCTCCAAACTTATCCCGTCTATAACATCCAATGGATCTATAACATTGCCGCGGCTTTTGGACATCTTCGCCCCTCGACCGTCGCAAATGACTCCATGTAACAGAACCTTTTTGAACGGCAGCTTCCCTGTTAATTCTAAGCCGAGAATCACCATCCTATGGACCCAGAATCCCAAGATATCGTGACCTGTGGCCATTAGGTCAAGAGGGTAAAACTGCTCTAAGTCTTTATTCTGATAAGTATTCGGCCAACCTAACGCCGCGAACGGGTATATTCCTGACGAGAACCAAGTATCAAGGACATCAGGATCTCTTTCAACTTTGATCATATCTTGGAATGTTCTTAGAAATCTCGAAGCCTCCTTTCTGGCGTCTATCTCGTTGGTCGCGGCTACCCACACTACATTGCGGTTATGGGAACATTTGTACGCGGGTATCTGATGGCCCCACCAAAGCTGTCTAGAGATACACCAGTCGCGATCGTCTCCGGTCCAGTCCAGCCAGTTTTTGACGTACTTTTGGGGTTCGATAGCCAACTGGCCGGACTTAACCAACTCCGCGGCTCTCTCATTGAGCTTACTGCAGGACAGGAACCACTGTTCTTTCGGGAGATGGTCAATGATGGATCCTGTTCGACAGCACGTTGGGAGGGTCATGTAATGTGGTTTTATCGCCTTCATTAGTCCTAAGACATCCAAGGCTTGTACCACCGCGTCCCGACAGTCATATCGCTTCATCTCTGTGAAAGTTTCAGCATTCTGCATGACGCCATCCTCGTCGATAACTTGGAGTATAGGCAGGTTGTTCAACCTGCCTATTTCATAGTCAGTTTTGCTGTGTGCTGGGGTTATCTTAACTGCGCCCGTTCCGAATTTTGGATCGACGTTTTCGTCGATTATTATTGGTATTTCGACGTTTCTAAAGGGATGCCATACTCTTTTACCTACCAGATGTGTGTACCTGTAATAAAAGGAATAAAAGCATTGAACAGACATTTTTGAATGAATAACTGATGTGGAATCGTGGATCAAAAGGCAGCATCAAATGATATGGCGGAAAATCGAAGCAACTGACGAAGTGCAGTAAAGCGCGGTTTCTTCTGCCAAACAAATATCAACATTACGTCTCTTAAAATAAAGCCGAAAATTATGAACCTTAACTACTATTCTCTGTCCATGTTGATGATATCGTGGACCAATTGAAGATTAGTTATATTTAATTTTATTTCAACTAACGTAAGGTTGAAACTTGATTACCGATAAAACCGGATTGCGCAATGCCAGATGTGCGCTGGCCCAGAGGAAAAAGGGCATAGAAGTGGCAAACTACAACACAACTACATGGTAATTAAAAACTTTGGAGTCAACTATGAAATAAATGTATCAGACCTTTCATCTCCAGGATGTACAGCAATCGCAGTATCCCCCAGCATAGTCTCCGGCATGGTAGTAGCCACAACGAGCTGCTCATTAGAATCCAGCACACTATACGCAAAATGGTATATCAATCCAAACTTCACTTTCTTGTCATAACCTGGGACCGCAATCTCTTTGGGGCCATTTATGACAACATTTTCAACCTCAATATCAGAAACTGTAGACTTTAATGCACTACACCAGTTGACTAAAGCCTTCTTGCGATATATTAGACCTTTTTTGAATAGTTCTATAAAGGCTGCATTGACTGCTTTCGTGTGCTTCTCGTCCATAGTGAAGGTTTGTCGTGACCAGTCTAGGGAGCAGCCGAGAGTCTTCAGTTGATTGCAAATGGCGTCGCCATGTTTGTCCTTCCATTTCCAAACTTCTTGGATGAACTTTTCCCGCCCAATGTAGTGGCGGGTGATGTCTTGTTTTTTTTTAAGATATTTTTCTACTACACCCTGGAAAAAAAAGTGAATTTATTTCAAAATAATTATAAGGTTAGCAGAAATGATATAGATGTCAGGTGACCGTTTATTATCCAGAAAGGCTGGATTTAGTTTACAAATTGTATGTTATTACAGGACTTACAGGCTACTAAGCCACATTTTCTGCTGTCTTACAGTTGGGCATCCATTCTTACCAAATTTTCTCTCATGCAAATTCTGAATTGTAAATGTCTGTCCGACTTTTCAATGACACAAGGCTTTTTTTTTTGTTTTATTTGATTTGGGTTTGCTCTTGACTCTAGTCTAGGTCATAGATGACAGAGACAAAGTCGACGACGGAGCGAGCCTACCCAGAAGAAGCCTGTTCACTCTAATTGTGAAGAGATTAGGGTTGTATACATTCGGAATCACAGACGCAGGCAGAGAGTTAAAGCTACAAATAAATTAAAGCCTAATAAAAAGGGGCTGTTGGAATTTTAACTTTAAGTGTTAATAATTCTACAGCATTCTTTGATTTGGGCATTAATTCAGGTGTTGCTTAGTGTAGAAATTTGAAAATTTGTACACTCCCTTCTCTGGTGACTAAGAAGATGGCAATGAATAGAGATGTGTGGAAGAAGCACTGACCCTGTTGAATTGAGATAAGGGCAGGAGGTTAATGTGTACCTGTGTAGCAATCCCAGCATGGTCTATGCCTGGTAACCAGAGAACATTGTGACCCATAGACCTCTTGTGCCTCACAATCACATCTTGAACTGTGCATGCTAGTGCATGGCCTGGAAATAAATAAATGGTACAGTCAGTAAAACAAACTCTTTGGTATACTATTTTTTTCTTTTTATTAGACTGTCAATGTTATTGTGTTTGAAAAGTTTGAATCTGAAGACATACTATGGATGGATTGTGTGAGTTTAAATGAAAGCTTAGAGTCAGTGGTAGTGTGATGGTCAACAGGACAGAATTGAGGAAAACAAGGATGGAGATTGTGTTGTATCATCCCCGAAGAATGGAATAAGAACAGTAAGATGGTGAATATGAAGGCATCCTTTTGATAATGATTTAGGAGAATTGACTGCACAGCACAGAATTGATATATAACTTTGTTTCAAATAACTGCAAGTTAACCATATGTGCTAAATAGCTTGCTCAATTACATCTTTTGGAAAGTATATTAAAAAGAGTGACTTTTTAAATGAATGAATTGGTTTTTTTTTTTTTTTCTTTGGCTTCTCACAGTTTGTGCATTTAGCCAATGTCACGTTTGGTTTATAAAGGTAGGGTAACTTAATAAAAATATAATACTATTTTATTTTAAAGGAATTTGGGATAAGACAGGACATATAGGATCAGATTTATGATGGATGAGCAAATTACAATGACGAATAATTACAACATAATTTTATTTAAGGTGATGAATGAAACTATACATTTATATAGAGGAAAACTATTTGTACAAAGTAAAGACAGTATTGACGTAGGAAAAGGAATATCAAGGGATAAGAGGTTACTGAAGAAGGAAGAATGGTTGTGTAAGGGACAGGAGAAAAGAATGTGATTTTAGTCACCTACATCTGTGCCACACAAGCAAATGGGGTCGTCAATAATATGAAATTTGGCAAGATGGGCAGGGGAACAAACATGACCCAGTCTCATCCATAATAAAACAGAGGATTCCATTTTGCCAAATTTTGCCCTACCAAACCATGGTTTTTCCGGAATCTCAGGTTGAATAAGAGAAAAATAATGACCCTTCGAATAGGTATTATATGGGGATTATGTATAAAAAATATTAGGCATAAATTAAATAGATTGATAATGAAATGCCAATCAGCAAGGTTGGTATTACAACAGGGAACACAGGGTATTACAGCAAGGGAATCTATTTCGGAGTAGTATCTATGGCATCTGATATTGCCTGCATAATTTCTAAGATAAATTTTTCATCGTTATGTTCATAAAGCAGTTGGTGCCTTCGAAGTTACCAGTTCTATTTATAAAAATAAATAAAAAATAAGGTTAACAAAATAGAAAAATCTAACCTAAATGTAAAGTTCCTGTGACATTCGGAGGAGGTAGTACCATGCTAAACCTAGGCTTTGGAGTAGCACTCTCGGCTGTAAAGAGTTTTATCTTCTCCCAGTTTTCATACTTCTGTCTTTCTACGTTTTTAGGCTGATAAGCAGCGGCCGAAACATTTGGCTTTAGAACCAAGCTTGTAGTACATGCTTTTAGCCTTTTTTGTATGTACTGGTGCGACACTTGACAATTTAGTAAACGTAACATTTCGTGGATTTTTTCAAATAACTCTAAAATTCTACATTCGGCTTTCTTTTATCATTTTTTTTTTGCAAACTGTTTTGTTATTTTTGACAGCGCTGAGCGCAGATCGGTTCAAGTTGATAAATTTATTTTTTATCTGTCCCTTTTTGGTCTGTTCGGAAATTTTCGTCCTGTTTCTTTTTCATGCATTAAACTTCATGAAAGATGAGACCTGGAACATGATTTACTTTGACATTTTACAGTTACGTTCCGGTTTTCCGGAAAAAATAATGTTTTTGGAATAAAATAATAATTTACAAACAAATTTGCATCCCCATCTACGGTCATGAAACCTCAATGGCATCTTGAGAAAACAGTGGTTTCAATGCGTATATCGAAATGGTGTTTGACAGTAATAGTAACGTGTTGCCAAAATGAACTTTACCGTACATCTGGGAAATTACCCTTTGAACTTACCTTGACATTCAGTACTTACCTTTGTTGAAGTTTAGGACAAGCACGAGAATTTCCTTATTTTCGAAATGGGAGCTCGATCCCGAAGTGAAATTTCCCCACAAGAAGTGTCAAATTTCAAAACAGGGTTGTATCTGTCATAAATTCCGTCTTTATCTCGGCACTATCAACAATAACAAAGAATAAATTATAACATTTACTGACCTCCATCGCTTATCTATTAATCTCCAAGCATCCGTGGTGCACTGCGTCATCTATCACGCTTCTATCAATAAAGCGGACTTAACCCTTGTACTATATAGCGATATGCACTATCATTACTACACTTTTATCTACCCACGATTAAGCATAGATCAGTTTCCTTGGCACAAATAAAAAAAAAATGCTCGAACAAAGTATATTGAGGTTTTTGAATCCTTTCCTAGTAGTGAGGGAGTATGTTCGGAAGCCGATTGAAGCATTTCTTGTGAACCAATACGTAGGATATAAGAAGAAAACTGATGAAAGTTTAACTAGTGTCAAGGAATTGATGTACAGGGTCGCAATAGTGACTTTATTTGTGACTGTCATACTGTGGTTATCAATTTTTATGTATGTGGGCTTCTATAATATTTACATGCCAAATGTTACACATGTGCGGCCAGTGCATTTTCAGTTCAAGTAAGTTTTTTTTTTAATATTATGAAACTTCCTTAGTGATTACAATACAAATACCTTACCCAAGGCCACAAAAATACATTATATTTCACATATAATTGTATTTGTAAAATTAGTTTCCTACAAAAATTAAGGCAAATTTGCAGACAGGTACAATAGTGTTTTTTTGTAAAATAAACAAAATAAGATAGAAGTTTCAAAGCATTTATTTCAAATATTATATTATAACCAAAATAATTATTTCCTTTTACACAAGTAAAATTGCAAGGGACTTCAAAACTTTATTTGTAAAACAAAAGCTGGTTTCTAACTTAATTAAAATTGTTTTGAATTTCAGACCTTGCGAAGACAAGGCAGGAATATGCTCTTACCCATATGCTTACGTGCAGCTGACGAAAGCCAGCAACATCCTGATGCCGAAGCAGCCGTACAGGATCAAACTCATGTTGGAAATGCCAGAGTCTCAAGTCAATAAGGACTTAGGTGGGTGCACTCAGATATAAATTGCTTTGGCAACATGGCCATTGAATGTGGCAAAGCTGCCATTGTTTTGGGCAGGTTTCCCATTGACAGTGATGTGGTAAAGCTTTTTTTCTTGTGCAGCAAAAAAAATTACCACACTAATAATAAAGCTGAAGAGTTTGTTATTTTGAACAAGCTAATTTCTAGAACAACCATTCGGATTTGGAAAATTCATTTCGTATATTATAGCCACATTCATGAGGAATGTTACAGGCTATATGGGAACGGGTAATACCTACAGGAATGGAAAAAAAAGGGATATGCGCATACAAAGTCCTCCGGATCAATATCATCCTCCGTTTTATGTTTTAATCCCCTTCAAGTCACAAAATAACTATATGAAGCCTATCACAATGTAATTAGAACACATGTACTCTTAACAACCATTCGGTCATCGAATTCCCAGTTTGGTTCTCACCGGCTCTCATACACATACTTATTTATAAACAAGTCTAAAACCTGGCTTAAATGGAAAAAGTATCCAAATTTATCAGATTATTAGCTATTTTCGCTTTTTCGAGCCCGATTTCTCAAAGGGATTTCGCACTTCCTGTAATATTTCTTAGAAAAACTGCGAAAAACATTTGCGTTTCCCTGGAAATTATTTTTAATCGATCCTTGTCCGAAGGAATCTTCCCTGATGCTTGGAAGTAGGCCAACGTACAACACCTGTACCTGTGTAAAAGTCGGGCCCTAAAGACGACGTCGAAAACTATCGCCCAATATCAATATTGTCGGCCTTGTCGAAGGTCTTTGAAATACTTGTACACAGTGAGCTTTATCCCTTACTTCATAGTGCTATTGTTCCACAACAACCCGGTTTCGTTAAAAGAAGATTCACTGTAACTAACCTTGTTAGGTATAGGATTTTGGTATTCAAGTGGACTCAGTTTACACAGATTTTCAGAAGGCTTTCGATAAAGTCGACCACAAGTTGTTGTTGAGTAAGATCGCGTTTAATAATTTGGTATTCGTGGGAACTTGTTGAGGTGGTTCTCGTCGTATGTTACCAAAAGAACGCAGCGCGTAGTGATGAACGGTTATCAATCGAGAAGTATATTCGTGACGTCAGGAGTTCTCCAAGGATCGATTTTGGGACCCCTCTTATTCTTACTATTTATAAACGACATAAGTAGGAACGTGTTTTTAAAATTCAAAATTTATTTTATATGCAGACAATTAATATTTAGGAATATTTAGGCAAATTAAAAATACTAATGACTGTTTTGCCTTGCTGATTTAAGTAGATTGTCTGAATATTGCGTGCGTAATAAACTTAAAGTTGGCATCCCTAAATGTTATTGTATTAGTATCACCAAAATGAAATTTTATTAAATAGAGTTAGCATGGTCCGTGACTTAGGTGTAGTAATCGATGATCCATCTGGATAAACATATCAGCACAATTGTTAATAAGGCCTGGCGTATGTACGGTTTTGTTATGCGGTCAGCAACTAAATTCGTGCGCCCCCAAACCTACTTCATCATCATTATCATCATCCACAGCCCGACTTAGCCCACTGCTGAGCATAGGTCTCTCTTCTCTAGTGCCAATCCCCCCGTTCTACAGGTTCTACCCGCGATGGCAACAAACCTACTTACTTCTATACAAAGCCTTAATTAGATCACAATTGGAGTATGCAGTCGCGGTGTGGAACCACCTCTTTTTTTTTTGTTTTTAAGGATGGGAAATCATCAAATGACTTCTTCCGCTCTGGGTGGAGCGGAAGGTCGTGTCAGACTCTTACTGACTAAAACCCATCCGTGTTTCTTCTAAAGCCCTTTGCGTTCCAGGGCCGCGGTGACTCTTTCGAACAAATTCCATTTTCAATACATGGATTCAACCAGGGCCGGACGCAAGAGGAACCCCCTCTACATTAAATATTCTGAATGTCTAAAAAGGGTACAAAAGAAATTCTTAAGATCTATGAATTACAGATGCTTTCATTCCTCTGATCTTACGTTAATTTGCTGAAGAAATACAATCTTCTAAGTCTTGCTAATCGTCGAACATTTCTGGAGACCATGCTTCTTTACGACCTTTGCAATAATGCTTATGACTGTTCTGAGATATGCAACAGGATTTGTTATTTAGTTCCCAGAAGAGCACGTATGCGAGCAGTGCGTAAGCAATCACTTTTTGTAGTAAGAGCATGTCGAACAAATGCTGGTGTGCGAGCACCACTGCGACGTCTAACCGAGAATTATAATAAATATTTTCTCGGTACTGATTTGTTCTGTGCAACTTCCGGGGGATTTCGGAATTCTATTCTCAAAGAAATCAAAGGACACCTCATCCTTTTCATCAGATTCTAGGTCGTAATTTGATGTTTTGATTTATTTGATTTTATTATGGCAATTTAAATGATTTTATAATTGTGATTTATTTGATTTCTTTTTTATAGTCATTTATTTGATTTTTTAATTTTTATTTATTTGATTTTATTAAGGCAACTTTGATTTTATAATAGTGGTTTTGTGATTATTGTATTGTTATTTATTTGATTCTTTTATTATTACTCATTTGATTTTATGATTGTTTTTTTATTGGGTTTTATTATTGATTATTAAAATTAATTTGTTTTGAACTTAATGTAACTTATCTCATTTTATGGTGGTTCAATTAGTTTATTGCAACCTTGAAGCGAGTTATTAATATTTTTCCTGTTTTCTGTGAATAACGCTGTTGATTACGTAATTGTTAATTTTACGTTTCAATTTTAGTATTTGTGTAAAATTTTATTTTATATAAAAAATGTACTTATCATTATAAACAACTTTTACAATGAGAACAAAACCGAAATCGCGAAAAAAAAAATCAGCTGTTCAGTAAATTTTGTCGAGTTATGCGCACATAAATGTATGCGGCAATAGATTTTTTTTCGCGATATCATTTTGGTCCCATAGTAAAAGTTGTTCATAATGATGAGTACCATGACCCCTTAAGAGGTATTGCGTTTATTCTGTTACACGTTGTATAAGGCTAAAAAGTTAGAGAACTTTTCACTTAATAGTTTAGAGATACAGTGAGAGAAATATTAAGTTTTCACATTTGCTCTGCGAAAATCATCCTTATAACTGTGACGTAAAGTTGCTACCCATGTCAAATTATTTCCACTCATTTGTGTTTGTCTAATGCCTATTATTTCAAAGTATAATAAAAACTGTTGCTACCAATAGAAATCTCCATGTATTAAACTCATAAAGAGAGCAATCACCCTTTAAAAGGTCAGGGTTCGGTAGGATTCAATCATGCCTAGATAAAAACGTCCATGCTCTTATCTTAGAGTTATCTAACGGTATTCTATTAACTGTGGGTAAAGGGTAATTCGGTCTGTGTGGCATTTAGTGAATTATTGAAATACAGGCATAAATCATGGCAAAGGCAGGAAGAGTTTTATGTTAAAGACTAGCTTTTGCCCACGACTTCGTTCGTACGCGCATATCCCGTTTTTCCCGTTCCCGTAAAGCACGCCTATGGCATTCCTCATGAATGTGGCTATCATATACATAAAGAATTTTCCAAATCCGACTGGTAGTTCTGAAAGTCGTAAAGTAGGTAGTCGGATTTGGAAAATTCTTTTCGCGCGTTCAAACAAACAAACAAACTCTTCAGCTTTACTATATTATATTATGTTAACATTATGTTAGTATTACATCTTTTTAATTATGAAACTTTTAAAAGGTGTACCTTCACATGGCAAAGCGAACCACTAGTTGTTGTAGTTTTTGGTGCCAGACAAATATGAACATTTTGGTGATTCAGATAAAGTCCAAAATAAAAGACGCGTACAATTAAACTATGAAGTTTATAATACTATTGGCAAGCGTATCGAACTGCGGTTTTCAATGTCAGTGAAATTTCAACTTGGGTATACTGGAAATAAACTAAGTTCACACAATACAAGATCTCAGTAAATTTATATTAATCACTAGCTGCCACTCGCGTTACTGTCGAAATTTATCCCAAGGGAACATACTACCGGGATAAAAAGTATCCTATGTGTTATTCCAGACTATATTCTACCTCTGTGCCAAATTTCATCAAGATCCGTTCAGCAGTACGGACGTGATTGAGTAACAAACATCCATTCATCCAAACATTATATTATATACTAGTTGCCGCCCGCGGCTCCGCCCGCTTGATTGTCGAAAATTATCCCAAGGGAACATATCCCCGGGATAAAAAGTATCCTATGTGTTATTCCAGACTATAATCTACCACTGTGCCAAATTTCATCAACATCCATTCAGTAGTTTTTGCGTTAAAGAGTAACAAACATCCATCCATACAAACTTTCGCGTTTATAATTATTATAGTTAGAACGGTTACACGGACGTGATTGAGTAACAAACATCCATCCATCCAAACATTATATTATATAACATTATATTATATTTTGATAAAAACAATTTGCCAGGTTGACTATTTTTCTTCCAGTCATTATATCAGTCTGAAATGAGCCATCTTGGAATGACTTCTTGTCTTTTCAGCCATGTTTCCTTGGTCTTGGACTGGGGCCACAGGTGCTTAGGTACCGTACTTAAATTAATAGTGTTAGAAAGTTTCTCAGGGACGAATTTATGGTAAATAGTAAGGCACAAACGGTAAAAGTTAAACAATTGAAAAATATAAAAAAGCGTCTCGCGGATTTTTTGTTTTTTGTTTTCGCGGTCACGACTCCACTAAAATTGGCGGGGCATATATTCTCGCAATCGCCGCGTATAAGGCACGCTCGAGTAAGGAGTTAATAATGCCATGCTACAATAGAAAAATCCATTAATCGTTGGATGACTACCATGTGAGTGAATTGTACAATACATATTATTATATTTCAGGAATGTTCATGGTTTGCGTTCAAATGCGCGCCAAAGGTGGTTACTTAGTCTCCTCGTCTTGCAGATCAGCCATGATCAGATACAGGTATGAAATTCATAATATTCTTATAAATCTTAACTGATTCACAGTTACGATTTGGCTGTCTTAAACCCCCAAAAGTGTTCGGACATCTACCAACCCCACCAAAGGCATGGAAAAAGCGAGATATATAAACTTATTTATACTAGTGATCCACCCCCGGCTTCACACGGGTGCAAACTTTTTTAGGAGAAAATATTGAAATTTTAATCCTTTCGCGGACCACAGGTTGGGAACCACTTCTTACCTTAATTGCCTTTATTTCAGCAATGCTTGGATATTAATAATGGATATACTTATCCCCAGATCCTTTCTGCATCACATAATGAGGACTTTCGTATACTCACCGCTGTACCTGGGTGGAGTTGATGAAGAGAAACAACAGGTTAAAGTGGAACTATTCAGCGACTTTGAAGATGATCCGGTTAGTTAACAAACCATGTTTTATTTGTACTGCAAGTAGATACACGATAAGTCTGCTATTATCCCATAGAATTAAGCTTGTGTAACTATTTTTGCTGCACAATCTATCTATCTAAAATCAAGGTTTTTTTCAGTAAAAGTTATTTTAAATGAAACAATTATCGTCTTTATAAACATGTAAATTAAGGTGATTTCAGCATGACAGTAAGGGTCAATTCATACCAGCGCAGGTCGAAGCGCATCGAAGCGTCAATCTGAAACTTAACATAGCAAATTCACCCTTATCTCCACAACGTAATGTACATATTTCTTCTGAGAAATATGTGCATTACGGCAAAATGTGGTCCGAGTGAATTTAACTATTAATTTTCATAATAATAAATAAGCGCTCACAGGTGTTGTGGTTGTTTTATGTGTGAAACAAGCCTAGCGTGACTGCTCAGCTTGGTTCTGGGTTCGATTCTCAGGTCGGGCAGTGGCTATTGCATAAGGAACTTCTCGGTAGCAATACTGCACGGAGTCTGGATTCATGTCCACTTGATGTCACTGGCTATCAGATAGGACGTTCTGACCGTCCCACATTTCAAAAGCTTAGAAACAGTTATAATCCTCCCGAACGAGTTTAAATCACGGAGGCCAATCTCAACGGAGATTAGCAAAGTACGCAAGAGACATTATAGTGCACAAGTGTATGCGCAAACACAGGTGCACGCTGTGTTCCTTCTAGTTCGATCCAGCCCGTCCCTAGCTGTCATCCCCCCAGCGACGCCCTAAGCCGAGGCCCGTACCCCACAGGGGGTGCCCTTAGCGTGTAGTCGCTTAGTTTGTAAGTTTTTTATAAGCCCTGGCTAGAGGCTTTTATATTATACTAGCACTTCGCCCGCGACTTCGTCCGCGCGGATTTAGTAGGTACTCCACAAACTTCAACGCCCCCTCAAACCCTTTTTAAAGGTAAGTTTTGGAAAATTAAGCACTACGATATCCATTCAACGGTCTCAGGATCAGCCTACTATCCACCCAGTTCACCCCGTTCACCCCGCCAGAGGTTGACTATGTAAACATTGTTAGATCTGTTTCAAATTTCCCACTTTTAGCTTGTTCATTCCAATTTCCACGTAAATTGAAGTAAGCAATAATGTCCTCCCCTGAAAAATTCATCAACCCTTTTCGCCCCTTATATTTGTTATTCTTAATTTTTTATCCAAAACATTAATGCCGTGCATTAAGTTTCTCCCCAGTTAGCTCAAACCGCAACATTTTTCTTACTTAGAGCATCGAAAAATCCAAATATTTGTTATTTTTCTTTTTTTATCCAAAACATTAATGCCGTGTTTCAGCTTCATCGGACTAAGCGTTAAGATTCTCCCCAGTTCGCTCAAACCGTAACATTTTTCTTACTTAGACCATTTTTATGCCCGTCGTAACTTTAAAACGAAAGGTCCGATTTGAGTAATTTGAAGTGTAGTTTACATGTACATTATCAACCTTAATTCTAAACAAACAAACTAACTAATCTTTACTCTTTATAATATTAGTTTAGATAGATTAGATATATAATCCTGATGATGTGTCTGTTTGAGTATTATTCGCAAATTATCGGCATTCGATTGAACTGAGTCTATAAAATAATCATTAAAATGTCTTGCTATCATTTTAGGAATATTAAATTTCATAGAATTGGTTACCTCCCAAGTTGCTTTAGACTTGTTAGTGCTAGTTCCTATAAAATAGCTGTTTTGAGCCCTTTGTGTTAATTTGATCACTTTTTAATATCTCTTTGAGAATTATTTGAAAGCCGCTTTTGTATCACTATTTCGCTTTATTCTGTATTGCTATAATAAAGTTCATAATAAAGATCAAATAAGTTCATTGAACTTTATAGAATTTACTGGTGATTGTGGAATACTGAGCATACAAATGATAAAAGCACTCAATACAATTGCAAAAGAACTTGGCCCAAAGGAAATAAATACTAAAAATATTCTGCTTTTAATTTTCAAGATTAGAATCAAAATTTAGGATTCGTTGAATCTCGTGAGTTTGGAGGAATTACGTTACCCAAAAAATTGGGGCGTTTTTCAATTCTATTAGATTAAAACTCCTTTAATTGTATTAGAAGTTTCAACTACCATTACCGAAGTTAATGCAATTATCAATGTCTTCAGAACTGTTCAAAACATTATGCGCGCGTGGATTTCCTTAGCAGAGTTATTTTAGAAATGTATTTATTATACTCTTCAAAGATCTTATACTTACAATCATCAACAAATATATTTCGAAAAAGATTATTACAGGATTTTATGTTGATAAAAAACTCTATGGCCCATAACTCATTAATAGGTACCAACTCTTAACATCTTACACACGTGATAACTTTTAAACGAAATATCCGATTGAGATGAAACAAAAAGTATTTTACTTCTACATAAATACTCTTGATAACATAATGCTTAATTTCGATAAAGATTAATATTACGATACGTATTTAACGTAGTTTTTTTTCTTTAGACGATTTAATAATTATTTTGAACACAAAATGGGTTATTGTGATTAAACCATGATAGCTAGATATATGTTCTCGCGGACTTTTTTGTAGGTCTTAATGGGATCTTCTAACCCGTAGTACATCATTTTGTTCTTTTGTCAATAGTTTTTGCAGCGCTCGCAAAAAAAGGTTTTTATTTTACACCTTGTGTTACGAAATAGCAATTTTATTACGGAACCTTAATTTTGAAAAAAAAAAAAATAGCCTATAGCCTTCCTCGATAAATGGACTATCCAACACTGAAAGAATCATTCAAATCGGACCAGTAATTCCAGAGATTAGCGCGTTCAAACAAACAAACAAACAAACAAACAAACTCTTCAGCTTTATAATATTAGTATAGATTAAGGCCACCACAGGCAAGCCCGATTAAGCAGTCGACAACCTTATAGGTTGAACGGCGACGAGCCACTCACAAAAAAAAAAACGCTGTGTTCCTTTACTTTCAAAGCCCGATGGGACGGCAATCCGGACAAGCAGCTCCCTCTGTCTATCCCCGCAGAGTTCGGGAATAAGTGTGTGTGAAATTAATGGCATTTTCAGGAGAAACCCGCCACCGACGCTTACGTAGAACTCCAGTCCCGTTTCGCCGAGGTGTACTTCAGTGAGTTGCACGTCCAAGCTCACTTCACCGGGCTCCGATACCTCATGTTCAACTGGCCCAAGATATCCGCTGTGTTTGGTGAGTTTAACTGGCCTGTATCGACTCATAGAACTGTGTATACAGTTGTACACACTTTTAGAACTACGTCACAGTAGATAAATATACAGTAAAACATCTTCATACAAACGTGCCGCTCTCGGTTTGAATGTGTGCGTGCGCGCCGCGCGCCATGTCGGCACGCGATTTCACGCACACGCTAGCATAATATATGGGGAAATAAGGTGGCGGCAGTGCGGGCTGTGCAGCGCGACTGTGAGCACGCGCGTACGCTACATGACCGCTTGCGTTCGTCAACTCTCGCCGGCGCGGGCGGCGGACACTTGTCGTAAATTACGAGTATCATGACTTCAAAAAGAGGAAAAAAATATTGTAGTGTTTTCGGGTGCCTCAATAATGATTTCGCAAACCCGGACTTATCATTCTTCATACTTCCTACTCAACCAGAAATGTAAGTACCTACTTATACTTAAATATTATTAGAAAATATGGTATTGTATTGTTTATTTCACAGTTTATTTGCTTTATTAAGAGCGTAGCCGAGTCGCATTTTTCTGAATACTATGTTTAGAGCTAAAGTTTATTTTAAGAAGTCTAGTTTTACTATAAAATAGAGGATTGAGTACGAAACATCGTTTTGGTAAACATATTTTTCGCGTAGGTATAGTTGTAATAAGGACAATTTCACAATAATTAATAAATAATAATAAAGCGTTCCGGACGTGCAGAAACAGGAGAAAAATTTTCTCGGTATCAAATTTGTAACTTAGTATAATAAATGTTATGTGAATAAAAGCTTTTTATTTTTACTAAATTTATAAATTGGTAAAATATTCAATCATAATATGCTTTTTATTTTATAAATTTAGATCAAGTGCTGCTTGTTCGAAAATATTAACTAAAAGTAAAAGTGACAACCCTGGGTATCAACGCAAGAGTAGGCTAATAACTCGGCGGGCGGCCTTAGATAACCTACTGTATATTTATCTACTGTGACTACGTCCAGTCCAGTGAGTTGTACGCTCACAAGCTCACTTCAGGGGCCTGCGATGCCTGGCGGTCTATTCTTTAAACATGTCGAAGTAAAGGCTTGGGTGAAGTGATCACGAGGTGAGCTGTCAATCCATATAATCCAGATGGAATGACAGCTCACTTCGTGATAACGTGACATCTTGATTATATGGATTGACAGCTCACCTCGTGATCACTTCACCCAAGCCTTCACTTCGACATGTTTAAAGAATAGACCGGCTGATGGTCAACTGGCTCAAGATATCCGCCGTGTTCGATGAGTTTTCTTGACTTGTACCCACTCATAGAAGAACCATGATGTATACAGTTGAACTCGGGGATATAACTCTTAAAAAATCGGCCAAGTGCGAGTCGGACTCGCGCACGAAGGGTTCCGCCGTACCATTATCTATAGAAACGGCAAAAAAAACACGTTCGTTGTACGGGAGGCCCCTTAAATATTTATTTTATTCTGTTTTTTAGTATTTGTTGTTATAGCGGCAAAAGAAATACATCATCCGTGAAAATTTCAACTTTCTAACTATAATGGTTTATGAGATACAGCCTGGTGACAGACGGACAGCGACGTCTTAGTAATAGGGTCCCGTTTTACCCTTTGGGTACGGAACCCTAAAAATGAGCTATATTCGAGCTGTTCTAAGGATGGCGATAGCTCTGGTTTTGCAGATGAGCATAGTCGGCTGTGAGCACTTCACTTACCATCTGTGGGATGCCTTCATATGATTAACTTTTGTTTTTTTGTTTCAGGTATCTGCACGAACTTATTCTTCGTTTCGTTGGTGTTTATCCTGAGTTGGTACCATCTGCAGGACGGGTTACCCGACTTTATCAAAGTAAGTGTGAACCTTTAAACGAGCAATTCTTGTATATATGTATTTATATAATGTGAATCTCGGAAACGGCTCCAACGATTTTCATGAAATTTAGTATGCAGGGGGTTTCGGGGGCGATAAATCGATCTAGCTAGGTTTAATTTTTAGGAAACGTTTACCAAAAAAAAAACACGAGTAAAACTCGGTCATTCAGGTACTTATTATTATTTGAAAGATGAAAAGGATATTGATTCAGATTTTTTTAGATTTTAGACCTTTTGAACGCCTTTGTCACGTATAATGATTAATGACAAGAAAGCGCGTGCCCTGTACGCCAAACGTCACAAATATGTGACAAAAAGTACGGCGAATTTGTGGCTTGGCGTTGAGGGCACGCCGATGCGTTTATGCTCTGGCGTTCAAAAGGTTAATTATACCAAAAATATACATTTACTAGCTGTGCCCGCAACTTCGTCCGCGTAGAATAGTGTCTTTGGGTAGCATTTTTAATTATTTAGGCCAATTATTTTACAAATAAGACACATACGTATAAATAAACTTTGAATGTCATATTTATTTAAATCGAATCAACAGCCTAAAAAATAATACACTTTTTTCGCATTAAAAAGTAGTCTCTTATATATGTCCTTTCTCAGGCTCTAGACTATCTGTGTACCAAATTTCATTTAAATCGGTTCAGTAGTTTTGGCGTGAAAGCGCGACAGACAGGCAGACAGAGTTACTTTCGCATTTAATATTATATAGTAAAGTACATAAGGAAAAGATTTGTGTGAGAAAAAAATGGTTAAGAATGGTTAGGTTGGTTTGGTTTATTTTATTACAAGCTTTCATTTAACTTGCAATGTTTGTTAGTTTGTTTAGGTCAAATCTTGAAAACTAAATTAGAACCAATTCCTCTTATTGTACAAAGTTGAAACTTTACATTTTGGTTTAGCTCCGATGACATTTATTTTTTATGAAAATAACCAGTTTTTGCCCGCGATTTCGTACGCGCATATCCCGCTTTTTCCCGTTCGTTCTCATGAATGAATACAAAACATACAAAAAGTAATGAATCATTTATACAAAAATAATTTTCCAAATCCAACTTATAGTTCTAGAGATTAGCACGTTCAAACAAACAAACTCTTCAGCTTTATTATATTAGTATATATTACATGCGCGTGCAGTAGGGTATTTTTTTATCTAATTGACGAAAATTCGCATCGACAGTATCGTGATTTCAACCCTGAATAATGTGGTGAGTTTTTTTTTTGGGCATAATGTATGAGCTGGCCTAACCTACTGCACGCCCATGATATATTACCTGATTCTCCATCTAGGGTTGGCTCCAGATGTTGCGGTCGAAAGAGTCACCGCGGCCCTGGAACGCAAAGGGCTTTAGAAGGAACACGGATGCGTTTTAGTCTGTAAGAGTCTGACGCACTTCCACGACACGCCCTTCCGCTCCACCCAGAGGGGAACAAGTCGTTTGATGATTTCCCATCCTTAAAAAAAAGAAAAGGAAAGGTTTGGCTCCAGACGAAGCAACTCCTCAACGGTCAATCATAGCACGAGTTAAAGCTTGTTTTGCAAAATAATAAATTATTTTTTTTTATTTATTTCAGTATAAGTTTCGTTCCGAGATAAAGACTGAAGAAGACGACAAAGCATTTCTGGGGAAAGTCAAGTTGGAAAGAGAAGGTAAGCACAACAGTTATTTTATTAAAAACATTACCCCCCCC
>NDFZ01004158.1:39732-57233 GCA_002192655.3 Mamestra configurata
TTAGCTTCGCCTCCATCCAGCATCCATCAGTAATTTTAGTATGTTGTTTAAGGCACCTTTACCTACAACTACTTATACCAAAATTCGATACACGGATTATTTCCCCTTATTTTTCCTTGCTTGGGTACCAGGTAAAGTGTGGAATGGAACACTATGCCAACATCTGTGTCCAGTTGTGAGCAGGGCAACCGCTCGAGGCCTCGCGTAACCAGAGTTCAAAAACTATATAATTCATTTATTTATACTTTTAACAATAAAATAAACTTATTTCATTGTAAATTATTTATTAAAATTAATAACAGTCATCAAATTTGAGGATTTCGATGACACACAATCGGTTTTCAGCTTTGTAATTTTTCAATTGAAAATTTCGTTCGCTCTTTGTCTAATCTAATCAGAAAAACTTGTTTTCGATTGATATAAATTTCAAAAAGGACAAGGGCCTCGCAACGGTAAGCGCCGCCGGTGTCGGTGTTCCTTTTTTACCAGTCAGATTTTTAAAGCAAGAGTAAAGAGACGTATTCTATATAGGGAACTATAGGTGGCACAGAAGCGTCATTGTCAAGTATCTAAGTTTCGAATTTGCAACGCTAGATGGCAGTCTACTTCGTGCACATTCCCCTGAACGGAGCGTGTATGAACTATAGGTGGCAGCACAGAAGCACTGTCAAGTATTTATAAACTTAAACGTTTCGAATTTGGAACACTACGTGGCATAGTCAACGCCGTACACGTTCCCTAGAGGAGTGTTCCACAAACTTTTTGTGTTCAAGTTACATCTAGGAAATCGGGAAATTTTGGAGGTACACCATAAATGAAAAAAAATTTATACGTAAATTTAACCAACATTTTTTGTTATCAACAAAACAATATTTATTTATAATCAACAAACCTACACTTGCTTGTTTAATTGAGCATAAAAGATCCAAATTTGGAGTAATCGTTGACAGGGCTGCTCTCATCTCTTAGTCGATCCTTTTTTTTAGTTTTTATTGTGGTAAGAGTTGAAAATCTTAATGCACATAAATAGGTCGTTGCAAATATAATATACATATAATATAATAGACTTTGGGACAACTCACACACAGTCATCCGATCCCAAACTAGGCAGAGCCTGTGCTATGGCAACCAGACAACTGATAAACATACTTATATATTTCTAAATACATACATATTATAGACAAATTACACCCAGACACAGAACAAATGATCATGCTCATCACACAAACATTTGTCCTGGATCGGAATCGGACCCACGACCTCCGGTTTAGCAGTCAGGGTCACTAACCACTCGACCAACAGGCCAGTCAAAAATGGCAAAAGTATTGCAAATGCATGCTTAGAAAGCTGAGGATATAATTTTTTTTACTCATAGCCAAAAATGTTCTTAATCAGTTTCTGCGGCTGTGTAGGTATTTTTTTAATTCCATCTGTCACACCAACCAATGAGCAGGGTACACCAGTGTGCCACGGCACACACTTTGCGGAACACTGCCCTAGAGTAAGACGTCTATTTCTTTTTTGTTTTTATGAGTGGCTTCTCGCAGTTCAACCTATAAGGTTGTCGACTGCTTAACCGGGCTTGCCTGTGGTGGCCTTAATATAATATTAACCAGGGCTTATAAAAAACTTACAAACTAAGCGACTCACGCTAAGGGCACCCCCTGTGGGGTCCGGGCCTCGGCTTAGGGCGTCGCTGGGGGGAGGACAGCTAGGGACGGGCTGGATCGAACTGGAGTAAGACGTCTGCTCCGTCCATCGCTTTCCAGGCGCGATCGCTGAGAGTCTTCCTTCCAGGGAAAGCAGGTCTTATTAAATTAAATAAAACAGAAGTTGGCATTTGTGAAAATTTTTATTACCTTAAAAGTGTTTACATTCGTTATGATGATCACATATTATTACCTAACAACCAAGACTTGTAACCATAAACGGCAGTGCCACAGTTATACCCGGCCGTAACTAACATCGGGGTTTAGAAAGAGACAGGTGAGAGTGAGAGAGAAAACACTCTACAGAGCCGAAAATTTTCTAAAACTCAAAAAATATGTAAACTTTTCCTAACTACATTGAGGGCCAGCTTTCAATCAAACCAGAAGCAGCTGAGTACCAGTATTTTCTATGGAGCGACTATCTATCTGATCTCCAAAACCCAGTAACTGTGTCTCGAGTATGTGCAGTTAGATTGTCGAAGATCTATAAATAACCGCCGGCACCAACTTAACGAGCTTTCTGAGGCATGGCGGAGACTCGGTATGTAATGGACGGTGACCCATCTACGGACCGAGTTCGACAACCGTTCCTTCACCTTGAAGACCTTTGTTATAACTCGCTCTAAAACTCTACACTACTCCTTTTCTAAAACTCCCTGTATCATGTTTACGGCCGGGTATAGAATATTAACTACATTAAATTTAGTGATATTAATTAAATATATTCGTATGTCTTGGCTGAATTCTACCCTTTTAAGCTTACAGTGTTACTACATATTTGTAGCTGAATTTTAAAGTTTTGATTAAGATACAATTGATTAATAATTGTGAATGGGATTTCTACGTATACTATGGCGTTGAAAAGGTTAAGATACAATTGATTTATAACTGTAAATGGGATTTCTACGTATACTATGGCGTTGAAAAGGTTAAGATACAATTGATTAATAACTGTAAATGGGATTTCTACGTATACTATGGCGTTGAAAGGTTAAGATGCAATTGATTAATCACTGTAAATGGGATTTCTACGTATACTATGGCGTTGAAAAGGTTAAGATACAATTGATTAATAACTGTAAATGGGATTTCTACGTATACTATGACGTTGAAAAGGTTAAGATACGGTTGATTAATAAATGTAAATGGTATTTATACGTATACTTGATTCTTTAAATATTGGTATATAATGGCTATGCAAGTTTGAAGAAATTGTGGCTTATTATGTATGTAAAAGTTTGGTTTTCTAAAGCACCATTACGTGGCAGTTTATGATATGTACCTACATAACTATGAAGATTTAACGATAAAAACTAACAGAATTGATGTTTGAAAAAAAAAATGCTTTATATAAAAATTACAATGGCCAGAAACGTTTATGTAGGGATATTATTCCGATTTGTAATGAGATAGAAAAGGTTTGGTTAAACTGCGGCAAATCCCGCGCGGGATACAGGACGAAATTCGCATTTGTGTCAATTGTTTCTACAAACTTTTATAGAGGTGTCCAAACTGGCGCGAATAGTTATTATTTTCTTATTATGATTTAAAAAAATAAACACGATCTTACGCATCCAGCGCGAGTTTCCCCTCAGTTTAAACACTTATTTTCTCTAACAATTATATTGGTTTTGAAACTTGTTCTTCAGACTTTCACATCGGAATTTTACCTAAACAAAAGTTTATAGCTAGAGCCAGCTCAAATAACGTTTTTATTTTTATTTAAAAGAAACCAAAACTTAACAATTCAGCATGATTTACAAAACTCTTAAAATTTTACTTGTCTCAACCCAAAACCTTTTTGACACATGTAATATCATAATTTTTTCTAATATTAATAATACCTTAATAATAGGAACCGAATACTAAAATAATGTAGTTACAACCTTTAAGTAAAGTATCTACACAACTTTTATTAAGTTGCAACTCAACTTGATATATTCGAAAGATTTTTCTAAATTTTGTAAAATAAAATCCATCTGAATGTTTTTCTTCTTCAATAAATTTCCTGTTTCTGAAAATCTAATAAATTCGAATACCATGTTGATTTGTATGATTGGTTATTGGTAATTTTGGTTAACCTATCATGTAGCGGAGATTTAATATTTAAATTTACTAGTTTTTCAGAAACAAGGGGCAATATAAATAATATCTAAGGCAAATAATGCAATGAGAAAGGCTTTTCATCAAGCATTTTTTTCAGGTTTTTGGGCCTACTTGGACAAATCAGAGATATATTTTAACTCCGAGTTAGTTGGTAACCCAAGGCTATGGCCTTGTTTTTTGGTTACCTACTAACGATGATACAAAGATAATATAATGATAAATAATACATAATGATATATTCAATATTTGTTATTTAACTTTTTCTTTTATCTCTGAGTTAAAAGAAAAGGTCGGTTTTGCGCAAGTGGGCCTTATACAAGTAAAAACGAATATTGAAGCCTGTATGTGGAGTCTTAGTGCATTTTATGCTTTAGCTAACGAAAAACAGTGGTTACAAAAAATAAACAATAGTTTTTATTTACTGCAAACATTTGCAGACCTTAAAAATGTAAGCTCTGGTCAAACAGAGGCTAATGCATCGTAGACATAATCCACTCGCGCGACTTCCAAATCGTAAAACAATTGACGTGAGTAGTCGTGTTCCAAATCCCGCGCGGGATTCGCCTCAGTTTGGCTTTACTCTTTTCAAAAAGCATATCCAAGTCTCTGTTATTATATTAGCTGTCGTGATTGGCCGTCGTTAAAAACCAATCACAAAACGTGCATGCGATTTGACAGATAAAGTTGAATAAGCTTTTAGAAATCAACGGTGATTCTCGTAAAATTAAATATAAAAAAATAATTATAATTATATAAATGTATTTGTATTATGTCACCGGAAAATTGCAAACGCCGTAAAATTGTAAAATATCGCGTGAAGTTGTAAACTATTTTTTCTAAATAAGACACGGATATATTGGAAACTATTGAATTTGGATAATATTTATTGTATACAAAACTATTTTTTCATAAAATATCGAGAAATTATAATCTAATCAATATTTAGTACAATCTTACGGAGTCCACTATTTTCCGGTGACATATTCAAACGTTAAATAAATGTTTACCTAAAGCAATATATTTTGCAAATATAATTAACGTTTAATTGCTTTGTTTTGTGCTAGAAGGTTTATAATATATATATTGACAATTATAATATTTTTTTTTATGTTTTATACAAAAGTTTATTACATTCTGCATTTTTAACCATGGTTAAAAATAGACTATTATCTGCTTGCCCATTTATTAAGGGCTATTCATGTCGTGTGGTAAAAAGGCAATCCAAAATGAAAAAATATTTACACTTTAAAAACTGACCAAAAAAACGACAAAAAAGTTCCAGAAAAATCACATTTCAAGCAGTCTAATGTAGTCGGTGGCATTTTGTTTTAGTTCAATCACAGATACGACAGATTTAATTTAAAAAGTGAATTTACAATCGTTTTTTTTTGCGGTAGTGTTTTTATTTTGCTATTGTTTTTTTACTGCATATCTGCAGATATCAGTAATTTTATTAATAACGACTTATTATGTTTAATAAATCTAAACTGGGTTCAAAAGAACTAAAGAAAAGGTTGTTTTTAAAGCAAGATACGGAAAGTTATCGAAAAACCAATAAATCATGACCCCGATTGGAACTTAATATAGGTACCTAATTATATTTTATTTATAAATTTGGTGATGAAGAGAGCTTGTAATTTATTGTAAAAATTTAAAAAAATCGCCGAATGATTAGCTTCCTCCTTTTATAGGGTGGGTTAAAAACTTCGAATTTTGTTAAAAAAAACATAGTTTTTTTAAAGTGTTATTAGTATAGATACACGTTTTAACGCATTCTGGTGGTTTAATATAATTGTTGCCTAGCAATTTAGGTACAAAATAATGTACACAATTTAATTTTAGAGTATCTACCAATTTAAGTAGTTGTTATACTATGTTAGAAAAGGAGTAAACGAAGTTTTGGCTGTTTTCTGTTTCATGGTGCAAAATATTTAAAAATAGTAGAATAACCAATATTAGGTTAGCAATAATATTTTCCTAATACATTTTTGAGAGCTCATCATTAATTCTAACTTGGCAGTTTCAATTTTAATTTAATACATTTTTAATTCTATATCGCCAACAATTTTGGTTACAGTACATGATATAAATTCAAATTCAGAATGCATATTCAAACTTACGGGTCTTTTCCAAGATGGCCGATTGTCGCCACTTTGTTTTGTCTTCAGTAGCAGTTTAGATTCAGCTTGCAGTGGACGCATATCGGGACAATTCTGGTAAAACCATGCCAACTGCCTGGAAGAATTGTGCAATCTACCATGAGCTTATTAACAACACCGTCCGATGGTAGGAATGTGGATAGGATGGGTTAGGAAGGGGTAAAAGGGTTAGGATTTTATGTAAATTCGTATAGGTTAAGAATATAGTTGGAAAAGTATAGGTACATAAGGTATAAAAAGCATACTAAAATTACAACCATTTAGGAAGAAAGGGTAAAGGTGTTAAGGAAAAATCTATTTCTTCATTTATTATATTCATGGACTGCTAAAATCTTATCTATCCGAGTCGAACTAGGAATAAAACTACATGGCAGTGGCTGGATAAAGAAAAAAGTAGGAAAGGGTAAAAAGGGTTCGGGGTAAGAGTAATAAGAGAGAAGGGGGGTAAATAAGAACCCGATTCGACTCGGATAGGTAGAAGAAACGGGAATAAGTCTCTAAAAGAATCCTTTCATTGGCCTTGTTTTTTTTTGGATTGGTAAAATATAGCAAATAACAAGCAAGATATATTGTTAAAATGTTTGAATATATTTTTTTTTTGTTTAATAAGTTATGTCAGCTTTAATATCTTCTACATAAATTGACTCAAGAACGGGTGGATTGATTTGATTATTTATTCTTAAGCTCGTTATAGTCCAAGTTAGCTTCTTAGGGATACACAATTTGGGAAATTGGCCAGAAATACAGGAAATTCGATTTTTTTAAAGAAAACCAATATGTAATAATTAAATCAAGAATGGTAGTAAGCAAGGCCCTATCGTACTTATATCATAAACGTTTGCTTCCCCGGCTGAGCAGATGTAAAAGAGTCAGGTCCAAAATAAACGGCTGAATTATTGTGAGATGTGAAAGAAATTTGAAAAGTAAAAAATCTTTGCCCAGTGGTTTTATTATACTGTTACGTGGGCAAAGTAGCTGGAATAAGCTAGAAATAGAACACAGGTAAGAATTTAAGTCCAATTTAAAATCTAAAAAGACACACTTCAATAATAAAGATACGATACACAATCTGTGCTACGTACTCAGGCCGAAATAAATTCCTTTTATTAAGTAAAAACACAAAGGCAATAGTCATCATAGAATAGTATAGTAGAATATAACAGAAATTATGGTAGTAACGATATAAAATGATAGAAGTCGTTATAGTAGTGAATATATCTTGAAATTGCTCTGTTACCTCGTTTTCGGCCCTCTCTTCGTCGCTCTGGTATTGAACATCGAGTTCTGAACTGTTGACGCTATTCTCCCAATCTTCAGAAGATTCTACTGATGACCCGTCTAGGTCGAGTTCAGCTAAAAGAGGAGAAATTAATTTTAAACCACTTTAAAGAGAAAATAACAAATGCAGATAGAAAAGCACAAAGGTGCTGCTTATCTGAAAAGGAATAGGGAATACGCATGATTTTTTATTATTATCTAAGTTTATCTAGAAGTATACAAAAAAATAATACTAACAGTGAAAAGAATCCTTTAAGCGTAAAATCCGTAAACATTACTTAAAAGCTTGTCATTCTTAGTCGTTCTTCGTCATGATAACTATGAATTCTCTTAATCGGTATGATTATTATATATCATATTTATTAGTTTATTATTTTAGCATATATATGTATTTTATTAGTATTATATATATTATCTGTATATTCTTTCCGAAATGTTAAAATTCAATTTTGTATCTTAATTTTATTTATTGTACACCTACCACAGTATAGTCTTTATAACCCAAAGGTTGACTGGTAGAGAATGCCTTGATGCATTAAGTCCGCCCATGTACCACTATTGTACATAAAGTTTAAATAAATAAATAAACACAAACGAGATAATTATAACTATTTTAAACAAATATATCTGTCCCTCTTGCGAAAACGCTGTTTGCTCTGGCAGCTGTATAGGCGTCATAGTATTTGACGTCACAGTTTGTATCGGACTTCTCTTTCTAATTGTCAACTTTGAAGTTTAATAACTAAAATTCTTTTTAAATTGTTAACTAGAGATAATAACTATTTTATTTTGCAAATAAAAAAATTGCATGCATATTCCCCTATTGCTTCCAGCAGACCTGCGATGGACTATCCGCAAGGACTATATGAGAATAGCCCATGCCGTGGTCAATATTTTAGCCAGTTAGCAAGTATGTCCACATGTGACTGAGGCCGTTGCCAACTCCAACAGCAACGTCCGTTTCATTCCAAAATATTAGTATTAGTTGTTCAAATTTTTGATATTACTCAAAATGGTTATCATTGGTCTACATGTTTGGCACTGTTCTTAATGACTGGTAAATTGATCCAAATATTGGTGATAAGCTCAGCTTACCTATTGGGTGGGACAGCGGGTAAATGTAACGCGGTCGCGGTCGCGGCGCTAATTTGTATCGGTCCAAATATATAATATTTGTCCAAATGTTTGGGTGTTCAATTTTTTTTTCGCGTGCGCCCCTTTCCGACTGCTAGCTGACGGCTGGAGATACAGGTCTTGAAGATTCGGGTCCAAATGTTTGATATTGGTCCAAATGCTTGATAATGGTCCAAATGACTGGTCATTAGGACCATTATCAAACACCAATTACTAGTAATTGGTCTAAATATTGGTATTAACCTTACCAATACCAATAACCATAGGTTCAGCATGCGTATTGGGCGGGACAGCGGACCGACGTAGGGCGGTCACGTTGATAGCCGGCGCGTGCGCTACGTGCCAGCTGCTGGCTGACGGCTTGAGAGACAGGTCTTAAGAGATTCGGGTCGGAAGTGGGGTGCTGCCTCCGTATCCACTACTAGCTATTAAGTATTGATTCAAATGCTTAGTACATACTCGTACAAATGTTTGATATTGGTCCAAATGCTTGGTATAAGTTCAAATGCTCGGTATCGGTTCAAATCTTCATATTGATCCAAAAGTTTGGTATTGCTCCTAATGGCAGGTATTGGTTCAAATGTTTGGCACTGCTCCTAATGACTGGTTCAAATATTGGTGTTAAATTTACTTACCAATAACCATAGGCTCAGCATGCCTATTGGGCGGCACTGCGGGCAGACGTAGCGCGGTCGCGTTGATAGCCAGCGCCTGCGCTCCGTGCCGACTGCTGGAAGACGGCTGTAGCGACAGGTCTTGGAGATTCGGGTCGGGGATGGGATGCTCGTCAGCGTATCTCACTTGGGGGTGTTCCTGTGAGGGAGAGGTTATTGGTTAAAATTACTACGAAAAAATGGCTTTAAGGCTATATATCACATAGTCTAGCGTTTGTCCGTAATGAATTTAGTTTGAATTCAAGAACTGTGGTTAAATAACTGCAGTGTTCAATCTGGAAAACTCTTAATGCCGCTGTAAAAATAATCTAGCCAAATAGGGCATTCTCCTCGCATCCCAAACGCAATGCCAGTATGAAGCCGCTTCACTGTTGTCATTTTTGTCATGATTTAAACGAAGCCAATGATAGAGTTGTACAGGTTGACCAATGCTGGTCGGACACTTAAATTAAGTCAATAGACAAAGAACAAGTTAGGTTCTCATTGTTTTTAATAATCGGTTTATTGATATGGGTAACAATCTTTTTCTCTCTCTTTAACAATTCCGTTTTACCAAATTATCGATTCTGGTGCTCTGGCGCATGGTGGGTATACCTACTATCAGATCAGCAAAGAAGTTAAAAGGCCTGTTCAAAACTACGCGGTATTCGCTACGCAGAGTGGTAGCAAAAGCAGCGTGGGTGTTTGTTTTCCAACAGATAACATATAGCATAACTTTTTATATTTAGTGTTGTGCGCGCCATTTTTTTGTCGGCTACGTTCCATCGTCTGCGCAACAATCTGTTGCCCTTTTCTAGACGTTAGTTTTATATTTATTTTTTATTTCGTTTTATTTACTTTTCATGGTGCCCCATCGACGTCATTCTGTCTACGCCGGTTGTCGCTGAAAACCAGCGCTGTGGCTCTGTCTCGCACACGAGTCCCAGCATTATGCTGAGCGATGGCCGTTTTGGGCGAATGTGACGCATATCTTCCCAACGCGTAAGTTTTGTAATTTTGTATATTTTATTTTTTGCAAATAAACTCTTTTAGCTTGCAAAGAAAGTAAAAATATATCCGTGCGAAACCCAGCGAAATTTATTGCTAGCGCTTTGGCTAGCGCAGATGCAATCAGTATCGTTAATAGAACATCTACATATACTAATATTATAAATGCGAACGTTTGGATGGATGGATGATTGTTTGATACTCAATCACATCAGAACGGCTGAACGGATCTTGATGAAATTTAGCACAGAGTAGTTAGAAGTAGTTTATAGTCTGAAATAAATAACACATAGGATACTTTTTTATCCCGGGAGTACGAGTGTTCCCATGGGATAATTTTGGACATTCACGCGGGCAAAGCCACGGGCGGCAGCTAGTATTTCATAAGTTTTTTTTTAAGAATTGACATCACTTATTTCATTGTTAAGTACCGAAAAGAGTGACTATGATTGCTTTACATTTGTTTAAAGCAGACTTCAAAAAAAGGAGGTTATCAATTCGAATTGCAGTTTTAGTATATGATACGTCTATACCGGTTTCTTAACATATGTGCCAAATTTCACAAGTGCTTGTATGTTACTCCACGCGCATCTCAAAAACTATTAGTCGGATTGCAAGAAATCTTTTTAGCTGGACTAGGTATAGTCTTGCACTTAGGAAAAGTGCAAGTTTCATAAAAATCGGTTCCGTAGCCGTAGTTCAGTCTAAAATCGGTTCAGAACTAAGACATTATTACGCTGTTAAGGCTGGCGGTGGCTTATCAGCGTAATTCTAAAACATGTCATTATGCATTACTTACAATGACAAATAAAAATAAAATAAAAAAAGAAAAAACTAAAAGATAAACTTGGTACTTACAATGACAAATAAAAAAAAAATAAAAAAAGAAACAACTAAAACATAAACTTGGCATATTTACTGAAGATTTTTAAAAGATAAAACTTATTTCTCCCTTTTTTGGTATTAATGAAATAAATTATTACAGTTTTGAAGTCGGTTTATTTATTTTATTTCTTTGTTCGAAACATGGTAAAACAATTACGTGGTTATATATTTTTAATGATTTTGCTATAGATAAAATTCGCGCACAGACTTCGAAGTAACCCTGTATAAATCGACTGTACTCGTATTATAGTCTATTATAGGTGCAACATTGTATGCTGAGGGCCGTCGTCAGTTAGTTCAACTAATGCAATGAGGGTACTTACAGGATGAGTCAGTTCACAGATAGGGTTCAGGCGGAGGTCAATCATCTCGAGGACCGACAGGTAACATGTGTCGAAATCCGGCGGGAGGTATGATATCTGTGGATGAAATAACAGTTTAAACTATTGATTGCCATTTAAATTAGCTTAGGCTAAGTTAAAAAATTGGTTATCTGTAAAAAGTCGGTTTACGGAAATTGATGAAATGATCGTAACGTTCAAATGAGCGCAACGTTACAATCAGTTATCCTTTTTCGTGCGTGCGTGCAGCCGGCCGGTCATCGATTTATTTGACGTTGTCACGTCAAAAAAAAAACTGAATTGCGAGTCGGAGTCGCAAATGAAGGGTTCTGTACTATAGGGGTTTTGACCAAAAAAATCTTATTAGTCCGTCAGACAGATTTCCAAAAAATATTAGACACGTATTTTTCTTATGCCACGTAAACAAAAAATTAAGACGATACAGTGTGTTGAAAACTCGTGTGACGTCACTTACCTGTACACTTTTTAATAGAAAATTACGTTACATGCCCCCACGCCTTATCTTTGATGCGTTTTATCTTCGTATTTTTTTATTTATTTGATAAAATAAAAAATAGTACGTAGCTAGAGAAGAACTTCCTATTTGGCAGGGATAAAAAGTCTCAATTGGAACGGAAGAAGTCCTGGTTTAAGAACTTTCTGAGTGACATATTTATTACTGTACATAAAAATACCAAAACAAAACATACGCACAATTAATAATAATAATAATATCTTGGGACAACTCACACACGGTCATCCAATCCCAAACTAGGCAGAGCCTGTGCTATGGCAACCAGACAACTGATAAACATACTTATATATTTCTAAATACATACATATCATACACAAATTACACCACAATATAAACGTAGCTATAAATAAAAAGGTTATCAACTGAAACCAGTCTGAGATGATAACTCGTTCAATAAAAACGTAAGCCATTGCACTGTTGACATAATATTGAACAACATTTTATAATAAGAACGGTAGTCTTCAATTATTATTGTTAACCAATTGTCTCTTCTGCATTGTTATAAAGAGAAAGTGTCATTGTTTGGATAACATGTTTTGGTTATGTCACCGCAAAATTGCAGACTCCGTAAGATTGTAATAAATCTTTATTAGATCATAATTTCACTCGTTTTGTCCATCTAGGAAATGCTGGCTTGACGACTTGGAGGCGGTTCATGACGAATAGGTCGGAGAGGACAACACACTGAGAAAAGTGGAAGAATATGGGGGACACCTTTGCCCAGCAGTGGTACGACATAGATTTAAAAAAAAAATCCTCTAGGGTTCGAACCGACAACTCGTCCGTGACAATGGTACTACAGGACTACTCTATATGTGTTTGTTTAGTAACAAAAACCTAATAAGCGGAATCAAACACTCCCGAAACCTCAATCTATAGGTCAAATAAATATTTTGTCAATGCGATTTAGGAGTTGCGATTCGAAGCGAGAAGCTAATCGATTACTCACTGCAGTCTGGGCCGACCTTGACTTCAAATTAACAAAATATTAATAAACCTAGTTGCCTAGATAGTTGTCCCACATTTAGATGTTTGCCAATGTCGCTTAGCGTGCCATGGATCGAGCTATTATTGGAGATTTTTTGAAGAATCTGTAGCGAAAGTATCCGAGAAAGAATTGGAGTCATCGTATTTCGGTAACTCCAGTTCTTTCTCGGATACTAGAGGAGGCAGGAGTACCGAAATAGGTAGAGTGTACCTATATCTTCCCGACCGAATATCGGCCACGCTGGCCAATCTCAACAAGTCAACGAAGATAAGCCAAGTACGCAGGAGATATTATAGTGCAAAGTGTATGTCAGTATGTGTTAACACAGATGCACTCTCTGTTACTTTACTCTCATACTCCGATGGGACGGCAATCCGATACGAACAGGGCGAGATCAAGCGCTCTGGACCAACTGGTTTACGTGCTATCCGAGGCACGGGGGTGTCACACCACCGAAACGGGGCGAAATGTAACATTCGCAGCGAGAATGTGACGTTAAGCCGTGTCCTAAAATCCGTGTAAAACAAAACACATAACGCATCATGTTCGTGCCCTTTTCCACGTACAAACTGCATGAATGCTCGCTTTGTAACATGTTACATTACGCCCCGTAACACCGGTCAGTACCCACCTTAAGGACAAGAACTCCTCTTGCAGCATATTTCGTGTTTTAATTACCTACAACTACATAAACAAATATCTGAATGCGGAAGAAATATGCTAAACTATAATATTCAAATCTGCAACCTAGAACAGGTTCCGTCATTGTACCAATTATGTAGTAGCGAAGGTCGGACGAAGGCAAACTGATATAAAAAATTGAGGACAATCGTAGCGAGTTATTAGTTACATAAGTATATATCTTAGTCAAACGGTTTGACGTCTCGATCCACGTATGGAATACTAGCATCGGCCAGCAGCTTCGTCCGCGAGAATATCAGAAGTGATCCCAAGGGACTCCACACGGGGACTAAGGGACTCCCGGGATAAAAAGCATAGCATTATGTGGCGTGTATCTGGAATTCTGGAATGAAACAATGAAACTTAACAAACAAACATCCTTGCATCAAAACATTCGCAATTGAATAGTTAGTAAGATGTTTGTTTTGGCTACAGATATTTGCACCGGGTTTGGGCGGTTGTGTTTCTTTAATCCAGTGATTCCCAAACTTTTACAATGCACGCCCCTCCAAATTTTTTTCTAAAGTCATTTCGCCCCCCATATGGTTCGGGGAACTATAAGAGAAGGAGAGGAGAGAACTAAGCAGTTGATCCCTGACTGTCATTTGTAGATCTTAGACAGGTGTTACAGAGAAGCCAGAAAATCTGACACAATTCTAGCCAAGCGGCACCATATTGTCCAGTAAATGGGTTAAAGACTGGGGTAGGTCCGACAGGCATTCGCTTCATGTAAAATACTGGTACTCAGCTGTATCAGGTTATACTGGAAACCTACTCCTTGTGTGGGGAGAAATGTCCACAGCCCCAGGAGGCAGAAGGGTTTGTCGGGCTCTTACTGACTAAAATCTACTACACTACATGTGGCCTTCAATATGCTCTACTTTAGCCAGGGCACTACCGCGTTACCCTGACCAATGTGAATGCGATCGATGCTATTCAAGCCATCTTCGATTCGACGTTTTAGTTATCGTTTGAGTGTGTGTGAAAACATTCACTTTTTCCCAGCTAAAATCGCGTTTTGGGGGACTGTCTTCATGTTAACTTTTGTCGTTCAAAAAGTGCTGATTCTCAGCTTAGTTTGAATAAATGACGTATGGTTTTGATTCTGCCTGAGTTACTTGTTTGTTGGTTTTTTTTTCAAGGTGTGGTATGATAACGAATGATTTAATATAGCAGCAGAATGCAACCGATAGTAATATTTGATAAATGGTACCCCATACGAAAAAAGCACCGTATTGCGTGGCGTCATAATCTATGAATAACGGCATGGTTTGCGATGGTTTCTCTAGTCGTGGGTTCTATTTCTGCAAGGAACGAATATTTGTACCTATGGATGACCATATTAAATGATATATCCCTAATATCCGATAAGAGAGAACCATGTTTTATTTTTTAAATCCGTCATCCTAGTGAATATTATCACTTTATGTCCATGTCACCGGAAAATGACAAACGCCGTAAGATTGTAAAATATCCCGTGAAATTGTATTTTTTATTTCTAAATAAGACTCTATTGAATTTGTAAGAGATTTATTGTATACTTACACAACGATTTGTTCACAATATAACGAGAAAATATAATCAAATCAAGATTTATTACAATCTTACGGAATCTGCAATTTTCCGGTGACATACATATCCCACAGCTAATCTGTGAATCTCTTTTTCTATGTTTTATGTATATTGTAGCTGAATAAAATATGGAATTTCTTCCTCGTCATTTCGCTGGCACAACAGTTAAAAAATAGGTAGCCCAAAACTAGCCACTTGCACGGTCTTTGGTGGCAGCACAGTGGCCAATATGGCCGCAGATTTTGGGGCACATAGGTCACTAGATAAAATATAGGACAAGGCGTACCGATGACCCAGTGAAGGCAGCGAGTATTCGCTGGATGCGAGATGCACAGAACTGGTTGATGTGGCAACACTTGGGGGAGGTCTATGTTCAGCAGTGGACGTCTTTCGGCTGAAATGATGATGATAATGAATAGGGAATATTCATCATCTTCAGCCCGACTTTGTCCACTGCTGAGTTCAAGCCTTGTCTTTCCCTGTGCCAATCACTACGCTCCTGCCTCATCTAGGTTCTAACTGCAATTGCAATAGCAACAATGTCGTCTGCCTACCTCGCGACTGGATGACGGTGACGACACCTCTTCATCCATCGCGTCTAGCCCGGAATCCTGCCCAGCTCCATCCCAGATCCGTAATTCGTTTACCATATGTCGATAATCTTCGTATATAATATTTTTCACCAGGCTGCAGGCAGTCCAAGGAGGCTATACCGCTCCTAAACAATAAACTTACCAAGCGCCTTCTGCGACTGGATAGGAGCAGCCTGCGAATGGTGGCGGGGACCATCACCGGACACTGCTCACTGAATAAGCATTTCCACACACTAGGTATAACAGACAGTCCTCTGTGCAGAGCATGCATGGAGGAGGAGGAAACGGTGTCGCACGTGCTCCTTGAGTGCACAGGCGTCGCCGATATACGTAGACAAACGATAGGAACACCAAATTCACTCACAGACACCCTGAACTCTTTAGGAGGACTGATCTGCTTCTGGAGGGAGGTCGGCTGGTTGGAATGACGGCCGCCATGGCCCACGCACAATGGTCCAACATCAGGACTAAGTGCGGAAACCATACCCCAATAGATAGATAGATGAGAAATATTACCTGATTATTATTGAGCTGCAGGAACATAAGGTCGGGGCACTTGAGTATGGACAGCGGGAACTCCTTGACCCTGTTGTTTCGAAGGTTGCAGTGGACCAGGGCCTCCATGTTGTCCATATTGTCGGGTATTGTCTCTATGTAGTTGTCCTCTAGGGTCAACCATCTGAAATAGAAATCATTTATTTACCAATAACTAAGGTAAACTGATCAGCAGGTTAAGCAAGTTGACAATCTACAATCGATAATGCTATTAGAAAACAAATCACATGTATATATATATATATATATATTGACTAGCCTGTCGGTCAAGTGGTTAGTGACCCTGACTGCTAAACTGGAGGTTGTGGGTTCGATTCCCACCCAGGACAAATCTGTGTGATGAGCATGATCATTTATTCTGTGTCTGGGTGTAATTTGTCCATTATTTGTATGTATTTAGAAATATATAACTACGTTTATCAGTTGTCTGGTTGCCATAGTACAGGCTCTGCCTAGTTTGGGATTGGATGACCGTGTGTGAGTTGTCCCAAGACATTATTATATTATATTATTATATAATAGTAATCTCAACGTTAAGTCACGTGGTCAGAACAAAAGAATAGAAAATTCGTAGACAAGTCTGAAGTCTACAACTTTTCATATCAATCTAAATGTTAGAATTAAATGTAATTGTTTCTACAATGTTGATCGCTATATCCCATACAAATGGTAGTTAAAAGTAGAGGTTTTTTTTTTGTAGAGTCTTAATCAATTTTACCTCTGATTTATTTGAATAAGGAATATTATATATATTATATACTAGCAACCGCCCCAGCTTTGCATGACTGCAAATATTAAGTTCACAAACCATCCTTTTTTAATGCTCTTTTTGTGAGTGAAAACCTTTGAAAAAGTTTAAAAGCAGTAAGGGCAGAAACATACAGCGACAAAGGGCAATTACATATATGTTTATGCACGTATCTAAAAAGAAAAAAAAAAAAAATATGATGAAGTTGCAGACTTTTTATGTCTGTTTGAACGCGCTATCTGGAACTACCAGTCCAATTTGGAAAATTCTTTTTGTATATGATAGCCACATTCATGAGGAATGCTATAGGCCAGGGATGGCGAACCTTTTTTGGCGTTCGTGCACTTTTCATTACAAAACTATTTTTTGTCATGACGTGCCGCCAAAAATCTTGACTTGATAATTCAATAGACAAAAAATAACACTAGACGCTATTAACTTAACTCTTTTTTGTAACTATAAATTCATAGAGAAATCTTAATGCCAATCAGCTCTCGGGGCCGGCTGAGTCGTCCTGACGCGGGGGTACACGTACCCACGCGGCGAGACGATTTCG
>NDFZ01004159.1:0-13879 GCA_002192655.3 Mamestra configurata
ACCCCGACCCCCTTTGAAGGGTAAAGCGTAATCTTGCGATATTAATCGTTGCGATTTATTCTTTACCCAGATAGTAATCGAAGTAATGAGGTTTTCCATAGGTACATTCCATTTTTACCCTTTTTACCCCGATGGACGGTTTTAACGATCGTAATCAACCCCTAATTACGAAATAATAGTAGGATCCATTTTAAATATTCCACTTTTCATTTGTGTATACCAAGACTAAACGTAGGTCAGTTCGCTCAAACCGCAACTTTTTTCTTACTTAGAGCATTTTTATATCCGTCGTAACAAGTGTAAGCAAGGCGTATCAAGCTATTTAAATGGATAAGGATTAATATCATGATACCAAAATCACTCCATTCCACCGGGGGTTTATATTAAATAATTTGAAAAAAAAAAGCGGTAATTCTGACTTAACCATAATAGTTAGACATTACCCTCGCAGACTTTTATATAGGTTATAAGGAGTACTTTAATCATGTAGTACAATATTTTTATGTGCACTCAATAGTTTTCTCAGCGCTCGCCAAATAATGAATTTATTGGGCAATTTTTTGCTACTTTGGGTTACATTATTGCAATTTTCGTAGGGATCTCTATTTTTTTCGAAAATAAAATCTAGCCATGTTTTAAGTTAATAATGTAGCTTTCTAAAGGCCAAAGAATTTTTAAAATCGATTGATTTGTTTTGAACCAAATTGTAACAAACAAATACGCAAATAAAACTTTCCTCCTTTATATTATCAGTTTAGATTACTAGTAAGTGTTATTTATTTACGTCTGTTCTAAATACGTGGTATTCCGTAAAACAAAAATAATTTTAATGGAAGCATTTATAACGAGTATTTTGCAATAACGTTTGATATAGTTTTACTGGGGCAGATCAAAATTATCTTGAAATATAATAAGGAAACAGTTTCGAAGATCAAAATTGAAGAAATTTCTGGCAGCAAGTGAAGATACATACCGTTGTTGCTGCTGATGTTGTTGTTGCAAGAGCTGTTGCTGTTGCAACCGCGCCTGTTGCAGCTGCATCTGTTGTTGCTGCTGCTGCGTGATACCGCCCATCGAGCCCATACTGAAGCCTGAAAGTATAATCAGAGTTATATTGATTGTCTCTCACCAGAACCCAATTTTACAGTGCAAATAACGTAGCCTTCTGGAGTCATCATCATCATATCAGCCAAAAGACGTCCACTACCCAAAGGGGATGGCTATACGCTTGGCGTTCGCAGTGTAGCTGTTGCGATGTACAGAACCACAGAGAATGCTACTGCCCATTCTCTGGTGAGTCCCTTAGTCGCCTCTTATGACACCCATGGGAAGTGATGGGATTGTGCTACTCTTTTACGTCCAACACCATACAGAAAACCCTACGCCTACTGGAGTGACAAATCACAATTGAATGTCCAAAACAGTACTCTTCGTGGTGGAAATCCTCATGGAAGTTCGTTCCGCCCTGGGGTCGGCCAGCCTCGAACTAACTAAAACCAACCCGGTGTTCCGGGCGGTGCGTTTGTGTCTTGGGCTGCCCCGGACTAAATATACTAAGCGGAGTTTGCTGCCCAGTGCCGAAGGTTCTGTAGTTGTGTTTGTTGACACGTAAGTGTCCCTACCACGGCATGAATTATTTTCAAGAGATTTAGCGAGGACCTTATGGAAGAAATCAGTCTTCTCTGGTAGGAACCAGAACCAAAAAGATGCCATTGCCCCTATGCAATATATAGAAATGCTTCAGGCAAGTCTGATTACCAGAACAGACAACCAACCTGGCGCCGGATAGTGTCGCGGCCTGATCCCAAATAATAATAATTGTCATAGAGGAAGAAGTAGTGGTTTTAAATCCTCACCTTGATGATGATGCGGGAACTGTTGCCTGGAAGCCGCCTGTTGCTGCATGAGCACGTGGCGCCACTCGGGCGAGTACTGGCGCGCGTGGTGCGGGAAAGGCCGCGGCGCCGGCGCCTGCGCGCGCCGCACGCCCATCGCTGCGCCCCCCGGGCCGCCCGGGCCTCCCACCCCGCCCGGGCCTCCCACCCCGACGCCGCTGGCACCTACGAAGCGCGCCTTATACTCCGGCGGCGGGGGGCGCATCTGCTGCTGATGTTGCGCGCGCAACATTTGCTGCTGTTGCTGTTGCAGCATCTTCGCATGTTGCTCGCGTGATATGCCGGCTGCGGCGACGCCTATGGTGGTAAAGAGAGATATAGACTAATTCAAGTTCAATCTTGGATTTGTTTGCCGTCTACAACAAAATGACATGATTAATCCAGTGATATCGCTGAGCAAAACATTCAAATCAGCAAATCGCATCTTTTGACTTGTGTTTAATTTGTGATCCGTCTATCATTTAATTCCAAAAACGGGGGGTTAATCTTACGATCATCAACCGCCTGCTTATCGAGTGAAATGGAGGGTGTCGAAAGATATCCTAGATAGATCTTTATTGGAATTGACTGGCCAGATGTGTGATACATCTGAGCAAGCAACATCTTAGTGAGGTACTGACCAAGCGGCGGCCCGCCCTGCTGCGCCTGCTGCTGCTGCGGGTTGCCCTGCGGCCGCGCGCGCATCGTCTGCGAAAAGTTGATGCTCTGCGACTGCGACATCGAGTACGAGTCGCATCCGCCACCTGCAAGTATGACACAGATATCTTGTAAGAAAACAATAAAGCCAACTATGTTTACGAAACATTTTACCTAACAAAGCTTAATATTTATTGAAAAAGTACCTATGCAAAAGCTAAAGTATATCCGTACATATTGTAAAATATCGATTCATTTTGTGATTGCGTTATTCTTCTGAACCGACCAACAGATTGTGATGCGGTTTTCTCTATCGTTTACAGATAAAACAAATATAGAAACATTTAGTATAGAAATCGCGATGGCTTTTTATGTCGTAAAGTTCGAGCAAAGCAGAGGCAGGTAGCTAGTATAGGTACTAGAGACGGCTTTGATCACCGAAAAAAATGCTTATGATACAAACTTCCACTCACTATCTTAAGCATTGATTAAGAAACAAAAGGTAGGTGCACAATACGTTAGTAATACCTTACAAGTCTGAAGATAGGAAGGTATATAGCAGAGGTTTATTCTCTCGTACGGAACCGTCGTAAACAATGACGAGGAAAACCGTGAAGAACGCAGGTAGAACGGAAACCGAAAATATTAATACAACAGTAAGTAACAACTTTCTTGAACAACAGCTGGGGACTAAATTAAAACTTCGTTATCACATTTAGTCATTTATGCGTCGATGTTATTCAAGACTTGGTAATATGCAAGTTTGAATACATGCAAACGCGTTTTTCCCAGGCAGAACCTACACAACGCCCCTTGCTACAATCGCATCGATCTAATTAATCCAACTGAAATCCCCTGGCGTACTCTGGATGCACTAAACGTTAGCCTACCCCTTCTAGAAATACAGGCGTGAATATAATTATTGATCCCCAATCGTGCTCGTCTAAAATTACAACAATCAATAAAATACCTTAGTTCGAAACGAACACAAGCACCTCTACACACCCGAAGTATGTAAGTAGATGTAGAGTGGGATGCATCATGCAAGTGCGTAGGTAATAAACACGTCAATCTAATGTCATCCTCATCCGAGGTGCGCGACTTGGCGCATTCTCGCAGAGCGTCAACCTCGGCCCTCCGCCCCTCGACCGCTCACCACAAGGAATACGCTAAATTACAGATCAGAAGCTCCACCCACAGACTACAAAGGGGCGACGAACGTAACTGAATAAAAACCCTGCCAAATGAAGACTTTATCAAATTTTGTAAGAGTAAAAATTAAAAATAGATAAGAGAGAGCATCCCTGAAGCCATTGCTTCAACAAATTTATGGTAAACTAAACAATAGTATCAAAACATAATGAGCAACATGTTCTTGTATAGCTGAAGACCAGCTACTGGCAACAAATGCTGTCAGCACCACGTTACAAAACTTTATCATAGATTTGAATGTAAAACCATCCACATTTTGGGATGTACATAGGGGCGAGGCGAAGCCTGCGGCACTTCAATCGATTTAGAGAGATACCTACATACTTGTCGCAATGATTTTTCAGGGGAGACTTTATGACGCATTAAAGTGAGCCTTCTGCCCGTTCTAATTTAGCAGTAACACAACATACAATACACCACCTTGCATTTACACACACGCTATCACTTAACGCAATAGCATAAAGATGTTAATAGTTTGATTGTGGCTACATACCATGAACTATGTGCCTGTAACTTACGTACAATGTATCCAAAGCGCATGTGTGTTGTTATGAAAAATAAACTTAGCACGCGAGGTTTCTTTGTTTTTTAATACTCTGTACCTACCTGGATATTTTTGTAGATAGTCATCGATAGTTGGAAGTAGTAAAGCAGTATTAATGTGCACAGCGACGCTTTTAATTTTAAAAGGGTTTACACAATGTCATTAAAGGCCAACTGTCTTATCAGAAGAGTAATATCATCAAGACGGACTGACTGAGTGGTTTTAAGGTCGTATAGACTGTAAACTGCATCCCCCTGTTACGAGCGTTGGATTGTTAGCTGTTATAATTTAATCAATACCGTGTTGTTTTCATTATATCGGTCTATTACGAAATAGAAGTAATTCAGCTATTACGATAAGTTAAAACTAATCGTATAATGTAGTAAGCAAAACATTTGTAAAGCAAAAAAAGTCGGTAAACATTTAGAAGTAGCACAATTTAAACAATAAGGCACTCAATAGCTCTCGTCAATATCAATGGACCGGAATTGAATCATCATTTTTAGCGTGTCATTAGCATGACTCCGCCGTGTATTGAGAAAGCGATAATACGCTTACGCTTGATATCCACTTGTGAATTTGTTCATTCAGATAATGTTTTAATTCAATTCTAACTTGGGTTGTAATGATGTTTGGTGTTAAACACGGTGAAAAACCAGAAGGAATTGAAATCTTTATTATAAAACGGGCGAAAAACGTACTTTTACTAAAACAATTAAAATATTTATTTTATGCATTGAATCCCTATGCTTTTATATTGTAGGTAATCCTATTTTACACGAACATGTAGGTAGATATTTTCAAGCGGAGAGAGCCCCGTACGGGTTTGACCTCCGCAGATTGATCGATCCGCGGAGGTCACCTCTCAGCCCTCTATGGGAACGTTTTTTTGTTGATATTTACCTTGATGGTGTTGCGGCGACGGCGTGCCCTGGTTGTGGAAGCTGGCGAACATGCCCTGCTGGGCAGCCACGGACACGTGTCCACCATTGCCCGCGCCGCTCACTTGCATATGCTGCGCTGCTGACACCTGGGACAAATACACACATGTTAACAAAGGTAAGAGCATTAAGCAACTATGTCTTTATTTATTAAGTATCTCCAAAGGAAATACCAACACGATACTTGTGACATAATCAGTGTTTAGGTATTTACCTTGTGCACCCACCCCTTCAACTACAGGAGACCACCGCAAGCAAAAAAAAATTAAACATGTATAAAATCCTAGTCCTAAAATGTGTTCTAAAATCGGTAAACATAATTTGCTTTTACTTTAGCGTAATATGTGCAGCTGAAGAAACGACGTTGATGAAAATCATTTTCCCGATAAAACATGCCTACTACATACAACGCGCCGCGCCGCAATATCGGTAAACATAATACTGCATGAACATAATATTGTTTACTTGAGTTTTAATGATTATAACGCCGCTGTGTAAATAAGGATATATCACGTATTCCAAGATTAAGGCCTGCTTATTTTCCAAAACTGAAGGCAGAGTCCATCCTTGTTTAACAATAAGTTTCACTCTTCTATTGCAAGTTATTGTTTCAAGTTTCGCACGTCAGTTGCTTGTAAACTATAAAGCTCATTAGAATATGTAATTTTACGCCGTAATTTTATATGCCATGAGAGTAAGACCAAAACTTATTAAAATAACTAAGTATATAACTAAGTTAACTGAGTTAATATGCCATATCGAGTGCAGAAGCAAATGCCTGGAAGAGTGTCGAACGTTCATTTTATCGAATAATTTATAAATCGAACACTTATAACATCAACCGCTCAAAATATCGAAAGTCAAGCGTTCGGCGCATCACATATTCATTGTATCGAATTATTAAATTCTGTATTTTTCATAATGATTGTACATAATTATTAAAGTAGCATTGTAGTAGACTCGTAGCTGAGTACGTCGTAGCAGCATGCGTCGTAGCATTTCCGTAGCGGCCTCTTAGCATGGTCGTAGCGTTCTCGTAGCATTGTCGTAGCCGACTCATAGCATGGTCGTAGCGTCCTCGTAGCATTGTCATAGCCGCCTCGTAGCGGTGTTGAGCATAGTCGTATCAGCGTCGTAGTGTTGCCGTAATCATATAAAATGAATGTTCCACTTTCTTGACTCTCGGTCGATAGTGTTCGATCAAATGTTATTAGACGATTTGGAATTCGTGATGGCATAGTACGCCTAATTTTAAAGACGATAAATAAGTATTCGAAAAAGAGACATCAACGTTGAAGTCACAGAAACTGAATTTCTTATGTAAATACAATAGGTAATTTAGTAATGAGTACCTAGGTTTTCTATTCGTGGGACATGACTCCATGTAAATATTGCGTAACTACTTGAGATTTAAACCTACTATTAGAGTTGTTGCACTGAGTTTGCACTCAACAGATAGCTGAATGATAGAGATATTCGATTAAAATCGAATGCATCATATTTTAGTCTGGAATAATTTAAAAGGAAGAATCAATAGAGTCTAACCATTTGCTAGGTTCCCTTCTATGGCCCGTCCCAAGACACTTTATTTTTTTCAGGATAAAACGATGCATATTATATTCTGCGATTAAAAAGCAGTTTAGTAATACCAACCTTTTAAAAACAAAAAAAATACCCATTTACCTCTTTAAATACGTCAAAATAATATTTAGCGTTTCTCGACTTGGTTCCGTTCTCGTCAATCGTTATACACGAGTATGATACATATTACAGTTTTACAGCAGCACGTTTCTATATCAGCAAGTGTAGCTTACCGATAATAAAGTCATTGTTGTTTGAGATAACACTTTTATTAATTAGTAACTAACATTTTTATCATTTTTGTTCCCAATTCATTCGATTCAGAATTCCTGCGATGAATTCCGTGAGAGGAAATTAGTACTAAATCCATTTTCATTGGTTTCTCATGAAACCCTCACAGGTTAGAAGATTTTTCTTTTTTCTTACTGTTACTAAAACCTTAGAAAACATTTTCTGTTTTGCACGTGAACTTAAATTGCTCGTGTTGACAAGGTAGGTAATATTCCTGATTAGCCGTATGGAATTTGGCCTGTTTACTTAGATATAAGCAAATATAGATACCTACCTATATGCTAATCTATTTATCTGAACATTTCAGACTGATACGGGCATCAATTTACGTAACTTCGTCATGAAACCAGTGAATACCAAAATAATTAATCTTTAAAGAAACCTTGGGAAAATAAAATCGAGGAATTATTTACTGACGATGTGATTAAAGTTATAGACTTTCGTTATATAATTAGAAACTTATATGAAATGTTGATTCGCCATGGGACGCGTGACGTCATTCCCGAACCATTGCCGTTCCTTTCTTGAGTACTTGAACAGCATAGCAACAAGAACCGTAGTAACAGGTTCTCAAAGATACTCTGTGCAAACAGGATGCAGACATTCACATTATCTTTATGAGTTAGGTTCCTGAAAGCGCTTATGAAGGGACCTTCACACCTGCCCTCAGTGCCCTCCCCTCGCCACTCAAGCGGAAAATCTTAGCATGCTTTATTCTCATTATACTTCAGCATGGTATTAAACATATAGTTATATGGACGCTATTCTAATCCTTAAAGGTTCTGTTAAGTTTCCTAGGTGAAAAATACAAGGCACAGAGTCCGTAAAAAAATAGTTCTACAACAAAAAATGCTGACTTAGTCTAGTCAGCAATTTTCAAAATATCATTTAATTAAACCGGGATTGTGTTGGCCGTGTGCCTGACGGGCTTTGGGCCAAAGTTACAGAAGTCCTACTGCAGGTAATGGACGAGCTAGATAGAGAAACTCTTAATCAAAATGTCAAAGTAACAGACTTCAGCCTAGCAATGGAAAGTTACCAGTGACAGCTAGAAACATTAACTAACTTCGGAAATTGGACAATTGTTGCCATTCATAATGGAAGCCCTAGAATGAAACTTTGGAGAAATTATATTGATATTGCCGGAAAATTCCGATTTTGGCAATGAAATCGAATCGTACTTGGATGAGCCAAGGGCCAAGATTGGCCCCAGTGGGTATAAAATAATATTACCGTGCATCGTATTAAAATGAAACCACGCACCTAACGAGGCGCGAAGGGATTCGGATGTCACTCAGTCATCGTACTAGGCGACCGGACTATCGTCGTATTCAAGATGATTAAGCGGTCCGGGCGTTAGCCTACCGTCTTTTTTTACTGGCTTGTTTTACATCTATTTGATAAAGCGTGTACCTACCTGTTCAGAAGCATTCCTATGCTTCCAATATTGGGACGTGACTATAAAAATAATAAGTAGAATCTACATCCGCTTTTGTGGTAAATAATTCCTTAGCACCTGCCAATTTGCAAACCCTTAGCAAGTTCAAAGGTGTACAAATTCTAACAAACCGGCTAGGTTTTACAGTGCCTTGAAGAAGAAAAAAATTTTGTCCTCAAAAATTATAGCCGTCCAATGGAGTAATTTAGCATCTAATATTAATTGATTGAAGAGTGGAGGTTCCAAGATTGGATTGATATATCGATTGGTGGATTTATGACAAAATATTAGAGCGACAAGCAGCGATGACAGCTGCCATTCTTGCGGAGGTGAACACACGTCATCGTCGGCGTCGCGCTCTCGAGCTCGACGCACGGGAAACCTGTTTGGAGCGGTCCGTCCGCCTGCACCCGCGATTTTTGTTATTCTCTAACAATATCATATAGTTCTAAGTCCGCTAACCCGTGCTGTTTGCACTATTGTCAAGCCAGACGACCTAACGGCACCGCTCTTATCCATCCGTACATCATTTTTTCGTATGACCCATACCTGGGATTGTTATCAAGAACGCAGGTAGAAACTCTGTATTGGAACAATGTTTAAGGCGCGTTTCGAGAATTAGTGTTGATCTGTTTGGGACAACTCTATATAATGAATAATGTATGTATGCTAAAAAAGCAGAACATTTTTGGTCTAGCAAAACAAATGAAAAGTAGTCTTTCATTTATGAAACGGCAAAAAGAAATGTAAGGTAGAGCTAGCCAGTGAGCATGGTAAATAAATAAATAGTTTATTAAGTAAATTACTGTGTTCAAAAAAAATATCCTGCGTTTTGTGTTTGCGTTACATCTCTATATCATGTTGAGCACTCCACGTAGGCATATTCTCACAATTCCGACAGAGTAAAAAACCAAGCAAATGATCCTGTGCCATCTATCTAATGAGAACATCCAACCAATGTAATGACGTGTGAACATTTTACTTTGAAATTATCTGTGGACATCAAGTACGTGTGTAGATTCTGATATCTCATTTGCGTTAAAACCTTCACCATGTCCTCTGGTGTTCTCAGAACCACGTTTAAAGGCTAAAATGACATCACGGAACCATGATGAGGAAATAGGAAAGAACATTAGTACCGGCGCGGAAAGTTTTCCATTGATTGTTTAGCTTTTCTTTATGATGTACAAATTGATTGCTCATTGCTCACAAGTACTCGACAATCGTTACTCATTCTGTGAGCAAAGTCCAATTATGTATTTGAAATATGATAGGGGTAAGTAGAGAAATCTACAGAGGAATTGACTTCGCCTAGCAACCTACACCCACCGATAANGTGTACAAATTGATTGCTCATTGCTCACAAGTACTCGACAATCGTTACTCATTCTGTGAGCAAAGTCCAATTATGTATTTGAAATATTATAGGGGTAAGTAGAGAAATCTACAGAGGAATTGACTTCGCCTAGCAACCTACACCCACCGATAAACCTAATCTACATATTAAAGCTAGGAGAGTTAGAACGTAGATTATTTTGTTCAAATATTTAACAGAATTTGGAATATGACATGAAATCCAGGAAACATTCAAATTAATTTCTGTTTTCCCTTTAAAATTGATAAAATAAGGGTTGGCTAAACTTTAAATATAGATCGGCGATATTACTTTAAAGGCCAAAGGATGTCGTTGGGAAGGGCGCGTCAGGTATGACGTCACAAGCCCCTGGGTTCGTCACCGGTACACGCTCGCTGCGGAAATAGATCGTCGGCCCACGCGCTTTCATCGCTGACACCCACGTACCAAGTGAGACAGCTTTCAGTTACTACGATACCTTCCTTTTTCATTCATCTCCAATTCCACTATTCTCGGTTCTATTCATTATAGCAGAACATACGCTGAAGCTGAATGGTACTTGAAAGATCTTAATGGCGTAGTTGCGTAGCGCGTTCTCTCCTTTGTCACAGTCCCTTACTCCCTGTTCGTTCCAAGTTAAATTCCCGTAGCGCCGCAACAACCCATACAGTCTTTTATCTTTCCGAGTGAGTAAGACACTCTCTCACAGACTCAGTATGGCCTCTATGCAGCTTTCTAAAAGTCTCATGTTGTATAATAGCAATTCGTTCAAAGGATTTGCCAATTAATTCAATTTTATTTGAGTGTTCGTCGATAACTATTTAATGTTGTAGGTAGTAATCCAGATTACGTGTCAATCGTAGATAAGTCTTTGATGGTTGCTTTTAAATTCAGTCTGTATTACATAAGTCTTAAAACATTGTCGTTGATCACAGAATACGACTCAGATTCTTACAGATCCATTTCAGACCTCTTAAACGTACCTACGTCGTGTTTAGTTGTCAGAAGAGCTTTTTGTACGAATCCACATCTAGTCCAAAACACGACATTGTACTTGAGAGAGAAAAGCTTATAATTACGGGAGAGGCGAGGTGTCGGGCGGTTGCCGGGTGGGACACGTGGCGCACTCCCGGACTCCGTACAGGAAGCTATCGGGCCATCGGGCCCCTACACTTTTTATTCCATTCATTCTCTAGTGTCATCGCCCATCGGCCGTGTCGCCGTCACGACTTTCGAAACCACTGAGATTTGAATGTGATACATATTGTTCTAATAACACATGAAACCAGATTCTGCGTCAGCCGGCTCATGAATACTCTGACCTTGTTTTGAGTGGGAGTATTATGTCATAAAACGGTTTGAACTAAAATACAGAAACACATGTGTATAAGGTCACTTTAAGCAATTTTTTGCATATTTTTTGAGGAGTAGAAGTTTATTTGCGAGAAAAAGGACAACAAAAGAATTGCTATTATAACAGGGTTGTTTTAGTATGAAAACACTATTAGAAATATTCATTGTTCTGTGCATGTGTAATTATAAATAGGTACTTATGTTCCTACCGTAAGCAGGCGACACGTATAACCACGGCATGGGTAAGTTAGAATGTAAATAAACATTGACCACCATTGTCTCAGACTTAGCGGGTTACCTCTTTTAGCAGAATATTATACTGATGAGCTGAGATTTAAAGGAACACTAGTACTAGATAAAATCATGATGAGGTCAGGATTCAAGTCGCAGATCCGTGAAATGTTTAATTACTTCGCCATTCTCGGCGAGGCGCTGTGTGGCAATCGTACATATACAGTATACACAGCTATTAAATTAAACCGTCACGCCATTGATCCCCGAAAGGTTAGGCAGGGACGAACCTTTTACATAGTTATAAAAATATCAGACACCCACGCTGTTCTAAGATTTCGTTGGATCTAAAATCTACTCGTCTTTGAATAAGTAATACTTAGCATGGAGACTTAAGCAGATTCCTTGGAGATGAGCTGATATAAGTACCTACACGTTTTATAGGTATATTCGACCTCGTGATTGCGTTACCACTCTAAGGCCACGTTTCCACCTGCAACCAGCTAACATACAAGTTGCATTACATACATTGCGGGCTGCAGAGGTATCAAGTGAGCAATCGCTCGTTCGTGCCCCGCAATGTTATAAAATTAGAATGCGGGTCGCTTGCAGGTGGAAAAGCGGCCTAAGGTTAAAAGTCACTTGCATGACATAAAATTGCAAAGTATTGTCTATGCGACCATAAGAGCATGTTTCATCATTATCACCTATGATGTAGTCCCCGCTAACTCATTTGGCAGATAATTTCATACAAATCCATCGTAAAACAGGCATTTAGAAGTGAAGTTTTAAATGTTTCAATGTTCGAATTGTTGTCAACATTAGATAAAGCAATTACAAGCTCTACTGTAAGAAGGTACTTACAGTATACTATAAAAAATTGCAATATTTCATGAAATTTCGATTCAATTTAACTACCGACACAAACTAGATTTGAACCCGATCCTGCGATCTACTTACAATATAAAGGGTGGTTAAAAGGGCAACCATAATTTCAAAGAAAATACTTAAATCTAGTACAGCTGTTGCATACTGCATCTATGTAAACAGAAACAATACCCGTAATTATCAGTTAGCTAGCATAACCATCAATTAAATCTCATTTGTATTATTATGTAAGTAGGTAACAGTGTATTGTTGCAAGACACCATACTACTGTACAGTGTACACCGAGCCTTGTTTACAATGGACGGCCTTTAAGTAAAACATGTGGCTTTCGATACATCTGCTTATTCGCACACGCACGTGTTTAATAAAACTTATATAGTTATATGTCATCTCATTAACTATCAAGTGTAAGATACTCTAAAGACGCGCTTAACAGTCCATTTTTGTTGAAATTGTTGAAAAAGAACGACGCGAAACTACCAAAATTATTGCTAAGTCAATAATTTGCGTTTGAATCATTTGTCTGTTCAGCTAGCATATTAATGAAGCACATAAAGAATTTAAATTCGTATTGAAATGAATATGTAGTTCCAACTATATGTAGTGATAGTTGTTATACGACTAGAAATATAGTCTCACAGACGTCACATTCGCCTCCAACTATCCGTGGACGCGGTAGGTAAGTGTAGGCGAGCGGCGCGCGCACGCCCTCCCCGGTCGATACCACACCAGACTCCATGTTTTTTATGTCTTTTCACGTCACAAATTGCTCAACAAAAAAGACTTCCAATAATTAACTAAACGCAATTCACGGGCATTTTATGACGTAACGAGAAAACGAGAATATTCTACATTTTCTTTTACTAAACGACTTTGGTGCATTTATGTACACAGCTCAACGACATTTAATTTGTGAGCGGTAAGGTACCGACACTCGTTCTGTGGAAGTTTGGCGCCATAACGCACTGTTATGAAGATACTCGTTCTTAGATGCACAACTTTTAGAAACCAAAATAGTTAACAGAAGTTTTCAGGATTGTCCGATTCAAAAACACTTCACATAATTATGAACAGCTTGCTTAGTGTGCCTGCAAAGTGGGCCCCTAGAAGATGACACACGATGACTGTATTTTGTGCATCTGTCTGTGGGTCTCACTAACTTTAAATAGCTGCAGTAGTTGGTATGTTAAATTCGATTCCCATGGCTACGAACCTCTGCCGGAGTTATTTACTTTGAAATAGAAAAGAACTAACCTGAAGATTATGGTGCGGCTGAGTGAGATGCAACTGCTGCTGCTGCGACATGTGCAGGTGCTCCATGGGCGGTGCGGGCCGCGGCCGGTAGCCGCCGTAGCCGCGGTAGCGCGCCCAGTCACCGCCCGCCGCCTGCTGGTGCTGCTCCGCCATGTGTTTCAGCGTCTGCGCCGCCGGCGACATCTCTCCCCCGCCGTACGGCCGCGAGGCCGGCTCGCCCTCCGGCGGCTCCATGCCCATACCACCACCATTCAGTTTACC
>NDFZ01004159.1:14005-46097 GCA_002192655.3 Mamestra configurata
TTTCAGTTTACCGCCGTCGATATCGAAGTCCTTCATAAACTCCGGATACTCCGATATCTCCGTAATAAGGTCTTCGAACGTATCGTCGCCGTCATCCTCGCCGATCAGATCGGCCAAACCAGGAAATGCCGACGCCGCATCACGCTCCAGTGCCGCTGCACACTCATCCAGGCCGACGAAATCGTCGTCAGCTACTTCTGACTTGCACTCAGCTTTGCATTCGCGCTCGCAATCTAGCGGAGTGGGCACCCTCGGCGGGGCTTGCGGCAAGGGGGGGGAACTAGACGTCTTCACGGCATTCGCGAGGGCCTTCACTGTGACGTTAGTGGAAATTTGCTGAGGTTGCGAGTCAGCCGCGGAGGTGGTGAACTCCAACTGCTGAACGATTTCCACGGAGAATTTCGTGAGGGCCTCGCCTCCGACACCGCCGCCACCGCCGCCTCCACATTGCAGTTTCGCAGGCGGTTCATAGTCACCGCAACCAAACTTTTGTTGCTGAAACAAAAGGAAACATGATTTTAATTCACAGGTATCAAAAATAATCTAGTCGATATTTTTTATAATGATATGTAATACCTTTACCTACATGTAAATATTGAGGCACGTGAGATAAAAGTGCTATAAAAATACCGATCAAATCGTGATAAAAATTCATTGCAATCACTTTTAACTTCGTGTTCAACACTTAGCTCTGTATTTGTTTTCAATCTCTATTTTTATCGCAGTTTATCTTTAAGTTTTCTCATTGCATCACGATGATTATGCCAGGAGGCCAGGTAATTTTTTTATCAACACTAGTGAACAGTTCTTTCAAGCTGATCTATAGATTAAAGTAACCAACCATCTTTTTCTAAAGCAAGTTGAAGAGAATCAGAATTTTCACAGAAAAGACCCTGGCTACGGTATAATCACTACTGTATCCTAGCTACTTTTTACAGTCTTACAATACACATAATATTAATAAATTCGTAGAAAGCANTCATTTCTTTTTCTAAAGCAAGTTGAAGAGAATCAGAATTTTCACAGAAAAGACCCTGGCTACGGTATAATCATACGAAAAGTACAATAGAGTGCGTTATAGGCACTGTATCCTAGCTACTTTTTACAGTCTTACAATACACATAATATTAATAAATTCGTAGAAAGCAGTGGAAGATCTAGAACAAAATTACAAATGAATTAGTAGTTTGAGTACCTGATACTTAACAATTGTAAGCCAGACATCGGTAGGTAAATGCTTTAATCAAGTGCGTGACAGTCACGTGTTCACTATGCGATAGCAAATGAAATATGCTCGCATTAATCTAATGGATCTCAGGCGCACATCCTTGACTGACTAGTGGTTTCTCCATGTCCGATACCAGGTTTCTTTCGTTTGATACATCTTCAAGTAAATTCCCAATCTTGATTATCAAAATAATCGTTATCCGTCTTTAAGATATGCAAAGTCAAGTTCCGGCACCGGCTATTTAATTAAATATTGAAGGCGAAACTGATTATTATCACTACATGTATGCAAAATGCAAAGAACTGGTTCAGTTCCTTCACAGTACAAACGCTGTTTACCCATGTTGCCTAATTAACAGATAACACTTGACCATTTGTCGCTTAGAATTTCTTCAGTAATTAGTGCAAGCGAGTTGTAGATCACGCCTCCAAGTGTTGTAATTGCATGAGCACGATAACGCCATAGCCCTGTATGTAAATATTGATCATTGGTGAATATTTTAATGTAGCGGACTGTGGGAGCACAGCACAGTGGCGCCGACTAGCTCTAGTCTGGGCACCGTCTCAGCGTCTCACAGTTGCCACCCTATGTACCTACTATAAATATTATATAAGAGCGTTAAACTGTATTCGTACATGCTTTAGAACTTAGTCATTGGATATAGTTTGTCGATGGCGGCAGGTATTGCTATGGTCTGCTAGCTCGCCGGTCCATGCTCCGAATTACATAATGGCAATTTATGGCCCAGTTTCGAGAAGCTATTTTCCAACATACGAATTAATTTTACGCTAACAAGTGACGTCTTACAATGAAGTCTTAAAACGATCATGATTGCGCTCTTAGAGGGAGACGGACGGATACATAGTGAATAGAACTATCCCGTTTACATCATTGGAATTGGATGGCATTAGCACGTCATAGTAGGGCTGCAGTTATTAGCAAGATTTATTCGTCGTTGGCTTGTTAACTTGAAATCCATAAACTTAATACAAACACTAGGATGTGGTGACTGGTGTTTTGGGGGACTGTCCTTATCTAAAACTTTAACGTTCAAAAGTGTTGGCGCTTAGTCTAATTTGAATAAATGACTTGATCTGATTTGATTTGAGCTCCCTAAATGACAGAACGCCCGGAATTCGATGGCCGGTCGATGATGCTGGTTAGATAATCTAGAACATGTCAAATTCCTGATCGATGTTCAAGATGTTTTTAAGACATTACATTTTAAAGGCATTAGTGTCCAGTGCAGTCCAGTGGATCTTTTTCAGATATGCATTGCATGCAGCTCTTGAACCTTTATATGCAGACTATGCCAATAAGTCAGAAAACTTCTGCTGTTTTGCACCTCGATGTGCTAAACCACCGGTTCAATGGTTTCTACAATACAACATCAAACTATGGTAACTACGTAATACGTAGTTACTTAATAAAATGTGTCAGAAAACAGCGCAGGCACAGCCGCTCGGAGGTCGTCGCGGTGAGCGGCGCGAGACAATGCGAGGCGTTTGTTGTGAAACTCGCGCAGTTTGCACAACCGCAGACCGCCCTACCGTACCTATACGTTCATAATCTAGCGCAGGTAAACTAACTGGCTAGATAGCTATCAGGAAGCTGTAGTGCAGCTAGTAGCCCAACACACGTACAGAGGAAGGCTATGGAACCTTCCGATACATATTCAAAGGCAACATTTGATAGGCGCGCACGGCAAAGCAGCTAAAGAGTCATTTCTCTACATTTTTTCACGAAGGTCGTTTTCCAATCCAACACAGTATCGAAAACTTGTTTGATTGATTGCATAATTGTACTAATTTGTTTGATCATTAGCTATAATGTTATAATAGTTAGTAGTATGTCGCGTGCTGAGTAAAGTGAAGCGCTCGGAGGCACGGGATGCGGTGCCAGAGGGTCAAGTCAATTGACGTCGGGCTACATCCGGTGTGCGATGCGGCGCTTATACAGCACGTGCTGCCACTAATTATCTCCCCATCTCGACCTACTGATGCTCCACAAATTGTATCCAACGCTTTAGAACTAGACTATCAAAATGAACATAAAACAATGTCAACCTAGGTTTAAAACACTCATGGCAATGTTGAAGAAAAGTTCATGCAACTGAAAACAATAATCGAAAACAGCATAGCTATTGAAATCGAAAATTAAAATCGAATGAACACCAAAAAATACGCCATCAACTGAGTTATCGATTTACATTTGATTGCCTTTTTAAAAAACAAAAGGTAAAAAGAAAGTCATGGAAAAGTACCGGAGGCATTTAAACCAACTTTGATACCCTAAATGTCAACAATGGGAAGTCGTGATAACTCTGGAAGAAGTTGAACTCAAAGGTAAGGAGGGATGAATTCAAAAGCAATCTACGTATTATCTGGGCTTGTATTTTTAATAGAACAACACAATCACGTGTAAAACGCAGACACGTGACCTATAACAGAAATGAGGAAGTAATCTTACATAACGCAAAGGTAGGTGAGATAAGTCAAAGAAGTAGAATGTAAAAGACATCAATTTAAACGAGCCATAGGCAGACACACAGAAAAGAAAACATTGTTACTTTCCAAATCAAAAACATTGTAATCATATTGATCGGTAGCGTGCATTAAGTAAAAGTGCTAATGAAGTATAATAGCGTTTCAAATGCATTTCTTTTACTACGGTATTGTGCCCAAATATTTTATGGCGAATAACGGGAACCTCAAGTGAACATAGGCGGACATAGATTTAACATGTGAACGCAACCGGTTTCCAAAGTGGTTATTCTTGTTTTCGGACACATTGTTTAATATGTCACTTATTAGGTTTTGCATTACATTCGAAATTATTAAATTGGCCTTATATTTTAGAACGCTGTGTTGAACCCAATAGCTAAATGTAACGGTATACTGCAATAGTAATAGATTCTGTATAATGTCGGCTGCATATTTTCTCACGTAGAAGACTGGTAGTGTCTTAAATATTAATATTAAACTTAATTAAAAATCTAGGTTGCTGTTAATAGTGTAAAGCGATTTTCTAACCACCACACTATATTTAAAGCTTGTGAATCAGACTAACACTTGGTTGGTTCATCAATAAATATCTAGAATTTAAATTAAAATGTAATGATGGCACATAGTGTGAAGCAGCGAAGAGGCTTGCAGGACGTATGTCCTACGTGGACGTGTGTCTAGTATGATACTAGTTCTTTACTGGTCTGAGTTACAAGCATTCTTAAGGCTCTTTCCCCATGTTACTTGGGTTTAGCTTTGTTTCTCCCATTCTTGCCTTTTAACAGTCACGCTAATCATCATAAGAAGGTAAACATGTTCTCTTACCACATGGACGACACTGCTGTGCAAGTTGCCACTGATGGCCGGCAGGTCTGGCTTCCGGTCGCTCTTCTTTGCCTGCCGTTTAGCTTTCCCTTCGAGGAAACGCTTCTGAAGCGCAGTGGTCTCCAGATTTTGCTGCTCACACGCGCCAGTGAATGATTGGTCGAACCTCGGCACACATTCCGATTGTCGTCGTCGATACGTCTCTATCCTTCGTCTGCAACAAATTGAATAAGATGTAGGTTGTTTTCTATACCGAAGATATTGTGTTTTATCTGTAATCGGGGACATAGTTTTAGGTTAGGAATGGGAATATTTTTGAGATTGTCGATAGCAGATTATTATAATCTAGGTATATCATCTGAAATTGATATCTGAATCATATGAAAAATGGGGACGATGTTGTATGGGTCTTGAAACTGTCTCAGAGTGGTATTTGTAATATATTTACGGATATAATGATATAATGAAACTGGATAATATTATCTACAATTTAATAATAACTTGTAGGGCAGTAAATCGATGATTCTAATATTGTGGTTGTACCTGCAATGCTTAAATAAGCTTTACAACAAATTGCCTCGGAATGTAAAAGATCAAAATTCCATGCATACCTACTTTTAAAAAAATATGTAAAGAAACACATTTTAGCGGATTTAAATTTTGAAGCTATCTTCGGGTACGGTACTAATCTAACCTATTTTTGATGTGTAACCGTCGCGTCGCCTAATGACATACCGTAAGTTTTTTTTTCTCATTTCAGTGAATGTTATTCTTTTTGAGAAATACAATTCTTAAACCATAATAAGATGGAAAAACCCAACCAGCTGATAACATGGTGACGACATGATTCCTGAGTCACCTCTTACGACACCCACAGGAAGCGTGTACCCAGTTAAGCTGTGTATTGTATCGGTATGTCTCACAGTTCACAGAATAAAGATAGAATTCCAACAGCTCAATACTAGACCACCCTTCATTCGAAAACAATTTCAAACGAAGGAGCCGATCAAATGAGTCATGAACAAAATGCGTTTGAGCCCACGTATTCGTACTTAGCAAGATTCGTATTTGAGTAAGCAAGTTCGTAGGTATCATTAGCCAGAAACATCAGATAATTAAATGCACATATAATAACAAAGAAACAAATTCTGTGGTCGTTCAAAACAAGTGGAGATACACAGTAGGTGTACAAATACGGTGTACCTAACAAACAATATTTCAAGCGATGCTCAGTCAGCCGTAACTCCCGAGCGCGGTCACCTTGAGCAAATGTTAATGCGGACAGTCTGTCGGCTTTATAAAAAAATCATTACAAGCTTTTCATTTATTCATCAGTATTATTCTCAAGCGATGGAATCCTCAAGGTCACTGTCGTTTTCCGTTTAGAAGACAATTTTAAAAGGCTTTGGCCTGTTTCGCCACCTACGATTAAGTTCCCGTTAATTTACTTGGCAGATAATTCCATACTAATTTTGTTCCATTTTCGAATTTATTCGGTGATTAGTGGCCATTCGGAGGTCGTGAAACAGGCCCGTATTATCATGCCAAAATAATTTACAATCCCTCAGATATAATAATTATTATAAAACTGGCAAAATATTTTATAATGTGTTTAGCTATTAACTCATGTAGGTAGTTACGTGTAGATAGAGCCAAAATTGTACAGGAAATGTAAATGATATTTCCTCAGCTATATCAAATCTGAGGTACCTAATGAAGACGATGGTAGAGTTGTTTTTAAACGAATTCTGTACATGTTTTGATTACAATATGGAATTAACAAAATAATTCTATTTTGTGAAGACACTCAAAGGAGTGCCCAAATTGAAGCAATGTATCACTTTGTTCTACAATGCAATTCTAGTACCTCTGCCTAGACCAAGCAGCTCTCTTCTTTACAGGACACATTTGACGGAAAAAAACGTTTTCTTAATGAAATAATGTTCTCATTATCGATCCTAATATGGGGACCATAAAAGAGGCAGGACACTTTTTACTATATATTTTTTAAATATGCCGATTTATTATATTAAATGGCTGATTATGAAACAGTGGCATACATATTTTTTTAAATTATTTATTGATAAATAATTCGTAGAAACTGGTATACTGGTATAAACGGGTTGTTTCGGAAATACCCTGTATAGTTCCATTCGGAAAGCCTGTATAGTGAAAATAAATACATAGTGTACGTATGCACTGCGAATAATTAGCAGTATATCAAAAAAGAACAATCATTATAATTAATACCTACCCACCACACAACAGTACTCAACTATAGTCAAATCAGAATGTTAAGTAGGTACGAACGTATACGCTCCGTTATGTAAGGGAGTCTATGTGCAAGCATTTATTACATAAGCAGTGTTAGTGGCGTACGTCACTACCGATATCATCGTCATACTGCATCTACATATACAAATCATGGACGACTGCGTCTTCTACAGGTATGTACAGTGTCATAAGTACGGTGTGTGATGTGATGTTGTCGAATCATTGACACTGCACATCACACTTCATCACGACCCACGCTAGGTTTAAGTCATTGGTAGATGTAACTACTCGCAAGTACCTCCACTTTACATTCACTTTCCCTAAAGTTATGCATTCTGTGTCATAGCTAGTACGCTTCGTAACATGGAAAAAGAAACATATTTTCTTATTGGTAACTTAGAAAACCTTTAAAAACAAAACACATAATGTTAAACCATTGAATACGATAACGTACGGAAGATCTTGTATTTACTTATATAATCAGTNTATAGCTAGTACGCTTCGTAACATGGAAAAAGAAACATATTTTCTTATTGGTAACTTAGAAAACCTTTAAAAACAAAATACATAATGTTAAACCATTGAATACGATAACGTACGGAAGATCTTGTATTTACTTATATAATCAGTAAATTTTCCATTTTGTATCTGACTTTGTTTGTTTGCTAGTGCAATATATAATGTATGTACTTCCTTCTTCATCCTTGATTATTGTCTCAGCCTGATAGCAATAAAAGGTCGGTACAAAAGTCACAGCGTTACATAAAAGGACGCACGTAGTAATTTTTTTCTTCGAGATCTACCTACGTACGTTGTACCCATTATGAACGAAATAGAATAATAAAATTGTCGAGTGTAATTAATACGTCACAGATATAATGAATGATTTAGATGCTAACAGTGTAAACAATTTCATGAATACCTATGTAAGTCGTAGTACTTGGTGTGGGTAGTAACTATTTACTTATCAAAATAGTGATGATCGCTCCTATTCATACAGAAAACTAAATAGACCGACACGTGTATGCTTACTAGCATGGTTCTTTTTTGTGGAGATTTGAAATAAGTGCACGTGTGCGAAAAACATTTTAATCAAATAACAAGGAAGCTATTTTAATACTCACGAAAAAAAACGTATTTTACTACCAAGTAGGATAAATCCTCATAAAAAACTGCCCGAGTGGAGAAAGCTTGTTAATGTGCAGCCCGTATAAAAAAAGAACAGCCATGCATGCCGATATTGCGAGCCGATAGACCAATTGCCATAACTTCCATCTGGATGGAAGATGGAACTGAGTACCTTCAGTTATAGCTGCTAGCATACCTCGAAGACAATGAGCTCCTCAGTGACCGTCAGTATGGCTTACATGAGATCTTTCTTGTGTTTGCTACGTAATGCTGAGGTGAGGTCATTGAGACATACGGCAAAGCCCTTGCTGGGTCCCCCTTAATAACTCAAGGGCTTTTGACAGGGTCTTGCATGCTAGTCTGTTGGATAAGATATTTTCTCCTACATATCAACGACCTACTACAATTAAGAGAGTTGGATATGTGAATGACAGCACAGCTTCAGAAAGATCTATCCAACAGAAGGGCGAACAGGGATGAAACACTACTCTTAAGAGGCTATTGTAGAGCCAAAGAATTTGACCCGAAATTCGATTTAAATACGGGTAAGCTTCCACTATCCCCTACTTTCCGAGATACATCTTCTTATCCCAAGCCGACGTGGCACTTATGGCTTCATAGCCTAGTACACTATTCTCAATCATAGCAACTCCTGAAAGCCAGTATCATCATTGGCGTCCGCCAGAAAAGCGCCAAGTGACAATGAAGCTTGACAAGTCCTAGCGAAACGATTCAACTGACGGCATTAGTCTGTACTTCGGTAGGTGTGCACAGGTACTCCACCGACCTGATCACATCTATTTTTTGCTACCGGACACCATCTGCACTGGGTTGATATCCCGATTAGTAGTATATAAACTCAATGCCTTTCCACATGCATAATGCACACACCTACACCAGCACCAGTCTTTAAAGCAAGAGTATATCGTACATGTCTAGGCTAGATCGAGGTCAAGAGCTAAAAAAAAACTAACCTATTTTTATTCGTGGTATTTTTAGAGCGTTTAACTGTTAATTTATAGCCAAATAATAACTACTAATTTTTACCTTTTCAGTGAGTTTTATCGAATTTTGCATTCAACTAGGTAATTGTATTACATTCAAATAAAATAAAATTAGGAAGACTAGGAATAACCAATCGCGAGTCTACACGATAGATAAGTGTAGGTAATCTGCAGTTCCTCAGAACTTGAAAGTCAACCGTATCGCAAGTGAAATCAACTGAATAGCTACATTACTTTCACGAATGAATACCATTTCAAACTAAAAGTAAAATCAGTGTAACATTTTTGCACAATTTACTGAGATGATTAACTAAGTAAACATCTGTCCTTATCGAGTGGAAAGCGGATTTATTGCAGCGAGTGTGATCCACTGCTATTATCGGCACCTGACAAACTTTGGGTTATACTTAGGCGGTGTAACGTTTAAAGACACGGTGCCATGCGCCCTGCAGGGTTACCAAAAAAATCGCATCCCAGGAGCAATTGGTTCCTAGCGGAGTCAACAAAACCATGAGTCATTCCTCCTGAGTGACTCTTAACGACTGATACTGCGAACTAAAAAAAGAAAAACACTCTTCAAGACTTCAACGCTTTCAATGTGACTTAAGTGTGTTGTGTATGTGTACGTCCATAATCCAACTGAATCCCGAGCATCTGGCATCCCTAGCGCAATGTCGCACACGCCGCAGTGTGGCAGTACACTGTGTAAACTTGTAGGTGTTTTTGTTTAGTTCATTGACCAGCCGGTCGCCGCGGCTGTGCGCTACGCAAACAACGCCTTCGATAAGTCCCGATTGTGTGTCACGCTATGTCACTGACATTGTACCCGACAATCCCCACATACCACGGGATCATCTTTCCAAAGATACAAAACTGAAGAACAAGCAATCAATATTTGCATGTCATAAACTTATAACTATGTATGCTACGCGGTAAATTAGCACGTCGTTTTGCGTTGTTAGAACATACATTTTAGCACACATGACTTTATTATTTGGTTAACTCCCATTTACTTGCATTTATCAGATTTCTATAAACTAATGTTTTCGCTACATTCACACAATCCATCCGCAAGTACGAAACCGATCAAGAATTTTGCATACTTACCTACCACGACTATGGGTGTCCTGAATGCATTTCAATGACTGCGAACACAGACTACACACATTGCTACTATAAAATCGTACACAAGGTGTATATTTTGAACCTAAGCAAGAACTTGAATGGGGTCATTGAATATCTTATTTCTAACCCAAAACAATAAAAGGATACCTCAATGTCTTCAAACTTTGACTGATATATTCCGGTATCGTGACATCAATGTAACTTAGTCGGTACTTCCAAATGAACGCCATGTACTTTTTTACAAATATTTTCACCTTGAACATTTCAAGTGATTGGACCTAAAGACTATAACTATTGCTTTGTTTTCAAGGGCCCCATTTTTACACGGAACCCTCTCTATTAAATGGTCTTAGAGTGTTGCAACTGTGTCGGTGTTAAGAAAAATTATAGCTGCACAGGTACTTTGGGATCGAAACTTTTCTATTGTTGGTTTATTTCAATTATAAAAGAGACCAACATAACGAAGATTACTGTTCTTGTGGCAACTTTCCATTAAAATCGGAAGGACTTTGAAGGAAATTCCTAGTATTAATATGTTTGAAAAATTCGTCTAAAATATAAATAACGCAACTAATGTTATTGAAATTGTTAAAATAAAAGGCTTTGTGATTGATCATGTGCCACGTAATTACCCCGCAAACTGCCTTACAACATTCCAAATCTATTAATTTATCAAATAAATATTAGAAAGACTTTGTCCTAAAATTATTATGGTCACACACTCAGACTATTAATCTGTTATAATATGTCACCGGAAAATGGCAAACTCCGTAAGATTATAAAATAACTTGAGTGATTGTAAACTCTCGATAAATTGTCAACTGAACATTTGGAATACTTAAAAATTTGGTAGTCTATAATAACTCCGTGTCGGTTCGTGAAATTGTGGACTGACATAATTGGCGACCAATCAGCACTCTGGTCTACAATTTATTTGTATTGGTGTGACAGTTAAATTGGAAACTTTATTGGTCCTATTATTTTTTACCCCTCATTGGTCTTTGTTGGTGTGAACTCTCACTGAACAGACCAATGAGAGCCTTGTTTCCAGGCACACGAAAACGGATAAATTGTAGACTTGTGCTCTGATTGGTCGTCATTTTATGTCAGTCCACAATTTCTCGGAACGACTTCGAGATATTATAGACTATCAAATTTTGATGCGTTAAAAAGTATTCCAAAAGTTCAGTTGACAATTTATCGAGAGTTTACAATCTCTCAAGTTATTTTATAATCTTACGGAGTTTGCCATTTTCCGGTGACATAATATATAATTATATTTTTTTGTCACCAAAGTTATTATTATTTTGCCATCAACTTGTATCATCTAATTAGTAGATTCATCGCCACGAATTATTTTCATTCTCGGATAAATAAAAAGTGTTTCCATTATTTAAAATTTAATATTTAAGGATCGTTTTCAATTAATTTGATTAAACAGTTATCAGGACAAACCTATTATAATAAATACAAACCTATTTATTTGATACTTGATAATATATCCAGATCCCGATGATTATAATTATGTGATTTATTATGGAATTATTTCTATATTGTTTGGCAACTACATTTTGGTGACAGATCTACTATTTTGCGGACAAATCCTATTACTTATTTAAGAAATTCAAAACNTGTTTGACATTTTGGTGACAGATCTACTATTTTGCGGACAAATCCTATTACTTATTTAAGAAATTCAAAACCAATTAAATTGGTAATAGCTTAAATCATACCCAATATAAAGTTGCGTTTTCTAAGTGAGGCTTCAAACACAAGTAGTGATGTCCATGTTTAATACAATAGGCTATCCTTATGCAGAGTTTAGGAGTCCGTCTCGCCGATCAGGGTGTATCCCTACAAATGATCCCATTAGCACGGGGGATCGTCCCTCCGTGCTACGGTGCCAATATCGATCCGGCCCGAACAACCAACGTAATTCATGTGCCCTCATAACTTATGAGACTAGACTCACATTTCCCCCATACGCAATATTTTACCAGAACAGACTTTTGAGGTAAATTAACGAAGACTGCGCGTGTGTGCAAGAAGAATACATAATGTTGCGTTACAAGTAATCACGACAAAAGCAAACTGTTGTCACAAACCATTCTACATCGTTATACTTACTCTCTTTTTCACGACTGAGTAAGTGTGAAAGTATATAAAATATGTTAGTGGCCTACGAACGATCACTGTAATTTAATTAGGATTTATGAATGTATGTTTCTTGATATACATGTTTTTATNTGTTAGATCGTTCGTAGGCCACGAACGATCACTGTAATTTAATTAGGATTTATGAATGTATGTTTCTTGATATACATGTTTTTATGATGATATTAATTACTTAATGATTATTGATTTAGGAAAAATCTTTGATTGTTAGGACTGTTTGCACAAAGCGTACATACGAGTAGATACTACTCTAATTAATTACTTCTAATGATTACTTGACTTCAACAAATCATCACAAATGACGGAACGTTGAGCCGTCATGATCATGATTAGTTGATAAACTACCAAGTCAACGTGATAGATCAAATGTCAAGTATTCAACACGTTGATTGACACTCGATTAAGTGTTTCAATTTCTCCCACATGAGCACTTAATCCATATTTAATTAAGATGACTGCCAGACAACATACCCACCAAGTGAGGCTGGACAGTTGCACATTTACAATACCTATTTAGTTTCATACACTAATTGCAATTTAATGATACAGTGAGCATTATGTTTGGACTACTATAAATATATAAAAGAGCCCGAGCTATCTTAATTTTGCGGCGTATACTGGATAGCTCTACCAAAGCCTCTACTATAGATTATCCCATATTAAAATTGCACGTACAAGGTCTCTCTTCTTAGAAATCAGTCCAAAAGTATTATGCAAATCGTTCCTCGTTGCTCTAAAACAAAACGCAGTCTCTCTACTTTCTAAAACGCAGCCAACATTATTAAAGGATCTCTAAAATTGTAACTAAGTAATATTAGTAGGTAAGCATCGATGTATCAAGTTACAAGTTGGCTGCAATGTAAATAAAACACAGCGCAGCGTTTATGCACCGCCAACTGGCTATTCAGTACCGTTAGATACACACCGAGACCCCGACATAATTTCACTGAGTGCAAACCGCGATGCACTAACCTCCTCAGACATAAACTTATACAACACTAGTAAGGCGCTACTCTACTTTGGAATTTCTCAGTCCAGTTTTGTAGCATACATAAGTGTGACTGTTTTGACTTGACCGACGTTATTTGCTTAGTTTATCAACAGCGTCAATCGTTCGCGCTTAGAAAGTCAGATTTGACTTAAGCCAAGCAACGTCTACGAAGGTATTTTCGGATTATGCAAGTGCTCATTAGGGAGCAATTTACGACGAATACTTTTTATAGTTTTTGCATTCCGGCAAATTCATTTGCAGTAGGTATGTACTTGCTGAGAATCATCCAGTGAGGTGAGCTGCGCTTGAGGAGAAAACCATTTCTACATTTTCTTACCTCGGTAGGCACTTTTTACTAACATTGTTGTTTTTAAATATAATCATTATCTCGGGCATTTTGTCAACGGGCATAGCCTCTTCGATCAATACTTAACCACCGACTGGGTTACTGAAAAGTAGAACTTGTGGAGATCGGGAGAATAAGACAAGAAGGTTCAATCTTGCATGTCTGGAATCGTAGGTGGATAGAACTGCATCGTTTTGAACACGACGCGACGCAGTGGTTGACTTGCCAAATTGGGATTTCATTTTCGGGTATGGTGTAGAGCTGCTATTTCGCAGTATAATATAAAGACTTGCTGTAGTGCTAGTTGTTATCGTTACCCAAGGAATCATTCGAAGACGCATTTAAAACGTAAAAATTATGTAACCGCAGAGCAGTACCTATAGGTACTGGCCACTACTTATGAAGGTAAGACGACTTTCATTACCTTTCTAACCATATTTCTTAACGACAGATGTGACAAGTACAGGACCTACAAAGATTTCACTATTATTTATTACATGATAAAATCATGTCTCATCGATAAAAGCGTACATAATATTTATAATATCTCGTTATTTTCCTTCGTAGCCAAGGAAAATGTAACAACACTGTGAACGCTATCAACAGGAAGTTTATCAGTAGCGCTTGAAGCAACGTTCGACAATAACCCATTGCTTTTTAGGATTGCGATAAAGTAATATTACTTAATTTAGTTAGTTAGTACTTTAGTTAGTTGGGAATTTAATATAATAGAATTATACTCTTCATGATACTTAGCTCCAAAAAAAGGAACAAGTACAGTGTAGCTTCTTTGAAATGATGAAATATTCCATGATGGGACGATAGGTTCCATCTTGCGACAGAGAGGGGCCGACCGCAACATATTTTTTTTTACAAAATAAAATATTCAAGGCGACGAAGACCCGCATTCTAATAATTATGCTTTGCGACGCCCAGATGCGTCAAGTGTCTGGGTGAGCACAGCACTAGGGAATGCACGCGCCCTAAAGACCGCTCACAGTGCGCAGAGCCTCCCAGCTGCGTACTATGCGGCCAGTCCGGTCACCCGGCAAACTACCGGGGGCTAAGGCCCCCAAAATCGCTGCAAAAACTGGCTAAGTGTGCCAACGCCAGCCAGCAACGCGAATCTCCATCCGAGAGGACAACCACCGTCCAGATGCCCGAACGGCTCGCTCCACGGAGGCCCTCTCCGTGGTCCCAGCTGCTCCCAGCCTGCGCCTCAGCACACTAGTGCTCCCGCAACAGTGTAAGCGCGCCCTACTCCCCCAACCACCACGGACACGACCCCTGGAGTAGGTAACCCAATTTTTGAAGCCTTTGACTTCAAAAATTGGGTCCCGTGCTGCAAGGGCCATGTCCGTAGAAATCAACGCGGCCAGAGGCAACGACGGCTAATTATATCTATCTACAAAAAAGGCGCATGAAATTTTCACCGCCTACAAGTCCATTACGAACGCGTTAGAAGCAATGGATGCGTTTCATGATTAATCAATGGATAAGTCACGCATCAACTCAACTAGGCCCCGATCCCTTAAATTTGGGTTTTTCCATGCCAATGGCATTAGCAATCAACGCGATAAGAACGCCAAATTCCTCTGCGACCATCAGCTAGACGTCCTCCTCATTCAAGCGACTTTTTAAAACCCCACTGCAACGACCCTAAAATTGCCAACTACCGTATAATTCACAACGATAGGGCGCGATGTCACGGCGGTGGCACTCTTTTTAACCGACTTCAAAAAAAGGAGGATTCTATGTTCGACTATATGTATTTTTTTTATGTATTTTCACGATTTTTCCGTGGACCGATTCTCAAAATTATTTTTTTTATTTGGAAGAGTATACTCCTGTGGTGNGGCGGTGGCACTCTTTTTAACCGACTTCAAAAAAAGGAGGATTCTATGTTCGACTATATGTATTTTTTTTATGTATTTTCACCGATTTTTCCGTGGACCGATTCTCAAAATTATTTTTTTTATTTGGAAGAGTATACTCCTGTGGTGGTCCTATTGGCACCAAGTCAGGATCTGATGATGGAATCCCAGGGAAATCGAGGGCAACCCTCAAATTTTAAAGGTATTAACAATATTTTTCATATACTTTCTAACGCAATTTAGATTATTGTGCCTGGTAATCAACATCTCATCTTGGTGAGCTGATGATGGAAGGTATAAGTCAGGATCTGATGCTGGGATCCCAGGAAAAATGTTTGTTCAGCAATATTTTCGCCAATTGTCAACCGATTTGGATGATTATTTTTTTGTTTGGAAGAGTATTTTTACAAACTGGTCCCGTTTAAATTTGGTGAAGATCTGATGAAGAACTTCGAAGCAACGGAACTCTTCAATAAATGCGATTTCAGCAATCCCGGGTGATTTAATCATCCGGGATTGCTGAAATCGCATGTCTGTTTATTGTTTACACCAGTTAAACATCACATCACGCCGGTACGTTGTGAAGGTACCCACCCCTTCACAGCCGCAGATGCAAACAAGTCAATATGAATTAATATATTTTTGGGGTTATCTATTCGAGTAAAACTTTATTGTTTATTAATCTCATCTTAATCTTGATGATTATTTTTACGTTGGGTTTAGTTATAGCTATATTGTATTTACATTGGATGGTGAACTTCAAATATAAACCAATGAGCTCTTCTTCAACGTAAAATCAATAAAATCTAGTACCAGAGCAAAGTAGATATTTAACTATAAGCTGGTCTGGACTTGGATTGCGAAGACACATAAAGTAATTCATTAACGGCAAATAGTGCAACCACTCATTATGGGAATAACGTCATTTAGTTTTGGGGTATCATCACTAAAAAGTGCCAAATAAAAAACTTTTACACAAAAATACAACCGATGCAGAAAGAAGCTGTACTGCATCCCCTTGATCCGTCCCACCCCCCGCTCTCTGCTCGAGTACTCAGCCTAGGCATATCTGACACCAGCATCTCCGCCTACTACCCACCGTCCTCGACCTCTATGGCTTGAGTGACTCCGTTATATTAGCGGGCGATCTCAATGCCAAGCATCCCGCGTGGATACACCACAACACCACCAATGCAAGAGGCAGGGTAGTATACAACCTAGGTGCAACCCTTAACTTCGACGTCATCGCTCCAATGACTCCGAATCATTTCCCACACGATCCCAACCAAAGGCCCGATGTTCTCGATGTGGCGTTGCTAAAGAATGTAACCTTCGTTTGCAATCTATAAAAACGCTTCACGAGCTCAATTCCGACACCTAGGCTTCTCGCTTCTGATAACCGAGAAGAACGCAGTCACCCGCTGCTGAGCTGTGTACCGCGCGCTGGGACAACTGCTCTCCTAGCTCTCAACCAGTAGACCAAGCTCACCTCGTTATGGTGAATGCTGAAGTCGAACGCAGAGTTTCCCTCCCACCAGTCGAAGATCCAGATGATCCTCTGCCCCCCGTCACTCCAAACGAGGTGCAGGATATCATCAAAAGGCTTCAGCCTAGGAAAGCCTCTGCCTCCGACGGCATCACCAACAAGGTGTTGCCGTCTCCTTCTCCTTCCAATCCAACTCTTCTTCGCCTAATCTCCAATGGCGCATTAAGCAACAACATGCTGCATGGAAACAGGCCACCGTTATAGGTATCCCCAAACCAAGCAAGCCCAAGTCTGATCCCGCCAGTTACCGTCCCATCAGTCTCTTACTCAACGTTCTCAGTAAAATCTACGAGAGGCTTATTTACAAACAGCTCAAAGATTATGCCGAAGCAAAAAGTCTTATTCCCGATGAGCAGTTTTGTTTTCGAACCGAACACTCGTCACCTCCATAGAATGCAGACGCTTCAAAACCGTTTCCTCCGTAAGCCCACCACACAGCAGTTCATGAAACGCATTGCCAAACGTTTCCTCGACACTGCTGCCAAACATAGCAACCTCTTTTTCGCATCGGCCGCTCGATACGTACCCTCCCGCATCTCCCAGACCAGTCGACAGAGGCACACCCTAGTCACCCCTGATGACTCTACCACCCTCCTCCAAGACAGCCGTAGAGAGACAAGCAGACTGCGCAAATCAAGACCGCTCTCCTTCCGCCCTCGCCGCAGAGGCCCGTCGCGACGTCCCTATCAATGTCCGCCCCGACCCTTGCTCGAGCCAGCCCGCGCCGCTGAGCCTGTAGTCTTAAGCTCTTAATAAAAAGCCCCTAATTCATAATCCGATCCAGCCCGTCCCTAGCTGTTCTCGCCCCAGCGAGGCCTTAAGCCGAGGCCCGTACCCCACCCACAGGTAGCCCTTGCGTGTAGTCGCTTTGTTTGTTTGTTTTGGTTTTGTAAGTTTATAATAAGCCCTGCCTGGAGGCTTTAATATTTGTATTAAGGCTGCCACAGGCAAGTCCGGTTAGCTCGAGCTCTGGCTCAGGAGAAGGCACGGCTCCCTGTCGTTTCGTGCGAAGCAGGTCCTCTCGGGGCATGGCTGCTTCGGGAGGTTCTTGTGTCGCATAGGCAGGGAGCCGGACGCTCGATGCCACCACTGCGTCGACTGTCGGGAGGACACGGCACGGCATACGCTTGCAGAGTGTGCAGCTTGGGAGGAGCCGCGCCGTGCCCTCATCTCTGTTGTAGGCAGAGACCTCTTGCTGCCGGCCGTACTTCATACTATGGTCGGCGGTGAGGAGTCCTGGGACGCGGTGGTCTCCTTCTGCGAGACAGTTATCGCGCAGAAGGAGGCTGCGGAAAGGGAGAGGGAGATCACAACCGCTCTCCCTGCCCGCAGCAGGCGCATCGGGCGTCGGAGGAGGGCATACGCTGCCCTCTTCCGGCCCCCCTAACTGGGTCCAGGGGCGGCGGACTTGGGGATGTCCGTCGCCCCCCATTCATCCGGACCCGAGGTGGCGGCGCGTGGTGTTCCCGTGCGCCCCTCTTTGACGTAGCGAGGGGAGTCAAACACCTCACTTATCTCGCCGACGCGAGGTGACCCGCAGTGGCGGGCCGGCACCAGTCGGAGATTGCGGAAGTCGCATACGTTCCCGCGATCCCCGGCGTAGGTGGAAGATGGAACACCGGGGTGGTTTTAGTCAGTAAGAGTCTGACAGACCCCTCCACCCGCCCCAGGGTGGAGGATTTCCATGAGGATTTCCCCCCGATATCAAAAAAAAAAAAAGGCAAGTCCGGTTAAGCAGTCGACAACCTCCTAGGTTGAACTGCGAGAGGCCACTCATAAAGTAAAAAAAAGCTTTCTTATTACTTACCAAAATCATTACCGAATGACACTCCCCTAATCCATGCGTTACGTCTAATAATTACTCCACACAAATTATTACCCCACAGGATAAATCAATGCTCTTGTTGTGTACCTACGTTCGATTAGAGGGGGCTGAACAATATAATCGCGATATAATAAATACTGAATTCAAAAATTAATCTCATATCAAGGGATCTGATTTGCGCTTGTAATTCAGTCAATCGCAGCAGTTGGGATTCTCTTTGGCAATTTTTTAGCTAATTCTAGAATGTTTGTTCAAAAAAACAGAATGAAACCGATCGCATAATAATATGCTTTCATTTTGACATTGCAACCGTATTCAATGTGTCTTACGTTGTCGAGCAGACGAATTAAAAAAAAAAATAACAGTGGACCTGAAGTTCATTTCGATGGTGAAAGAAAATACGGTTTTATGAGTAATGCAGTTGCTGTACGGGTCCCGGAACGGAGGTCTAATTTCGTAGCACCAAACCATGTCTTTCATTTTCTCAATTGAAGGATTATGAATTTCCTTCGAAATCCATTGAATTGTGATAGAAAGCGTATTAAGCTACTGGGTTGCTAAACTTGCTAAGTGCCAAGTGATCTATGTTTGGAAGTCTGCTTCCTATTACAATAAAGAATATGGCCCCAGTTCTTCCTTCCAGTTTATCTTAATATCACCATACACGCGACAATTTCAAAATTTTCATACATTGGAAAAGTTTGTTTTCACAATTTCACTAGATTCGCTCGTAATTGAAGGTTCCGTACTGATACTATCCTATTCATACACGTACATATACACACATATAGCATCGCGATTGTAAACGGCGTAGTTGTAATACTATCTTTCGTTGCTAGTTATTCAGTTTAACTAGCAACGAAAGATAGTATTGCAACTACGCGGGTCTAGGGGGCAACCCTGAAATGGGCGTGGTTAAAGCCTCATTCTCATTCTTGCTGTGTTTTAGAACTTGGAACTGAGATTCAGATTGAAATGAGCACACAATTGTTTGAGATTAGTGACTGTTTATTTTTATCATTTCATCTGATGCCCTTGCCTTAATGTCAATGGTCACTCAATATCAAAGGCGACGAACTACTGTATTTAGGTATATTGAACCTTTACAAAATCAGCTCAATAGACATTACAAAGCTTCAAAAAACATTGTTTCTGTATTATTTATGTCTTTAAAGTATGGGTGCTTCTCAGTCCGACATAATACTTAGGTTTCCAAAGCTGGATTTAATATGTAGTAGGATCTTAATTACCATATTGGAAGCTGGTGGGTGGGGGGAAGTTTTCTGTGTCATTTCTTCACAGAAAAAATACCGGGAAGTGGCAAAAGGCTGGGCTGTTCCTTGCAACATAATTAAGAAATTACCTAATATTAATATTTTTTTTTTTAATACTCAGTGGTAGTGGTAATAAATCTCAATTGGACTAGATTTAAAATTCATGATATAATACTAATAATATTAAATAGCTTTGATTTAGAACAGCACTATCAAAGTGCCTGCTTTTTAAGCTCATGGTCACAGACTTCATTTCCGTCTCCTTGGTGATAATAGGTTTTTTTTTTGTTAATTAATTTAATAAAACATTCTGAATGGGTATCTTCTTATTAGAGTACATTTTTTCCGAACAGTCTGGAAAATACACTTCTGAAAAATTAAGGTCTCATTGACAACATTATCATTTTTGAGATAAAACAAGAAAAGGCTTTTTTGGAACAGGGAGGTAAAGTAGGAAATTAAGTCACTTAGATTTTGATTCAATGATCCAAGCTCATTTGTAGAAATTGTTTCAAGATATTTATACAAATGAATTGCAAAATATTACTCCCACTCAACACATCACCACACCACAAGGCTCTCAACATTCTGCACAATCACAAATTCAATTGAGTTATGCTCAACATCAACAAGATGCACATACCTTCATCCAATGTAACAATAACACATCTGTTCTATGTTATTGTTATGTTACTGAATAACTGCTATAATAACATAACATTTTTTACACTAGTCTTAGAGCTATCTCAGCATTGTCAGGAATAATTGGCTTATGCAAGGTCTAGATCTTAGAGTCAGAATATTAAATTAGTATTACATATAATGTAGAGAAGCCTTTGCCAGTAGCTTTTTTCAGTAAATACTGAAAATTATTCCCACTGGAGCATATTAACAAGATAGAATCCTTTGTCCTAATCCAGATTATCGTCTTGATCCAAATTTCATATGTAAATTGCTTATGAGTTTTTGGTCATCAAACATCTATATGAAGACTTTTATTTATTACAAAGGAAATAGGAAGGACTGTGTTCCATATAACTATCTCAGATGACAACAGTATTATGTTTGCATAGTACATATTATAATAATGTGAGCACTGATAATTATAGTGAAAATAACATTTATCCGTAATAATTTGTAGGTAAAGATGAGTCATATAAGACAAAAAGTGTTCATTTTAGATTTTCCACAATCATAGTAATTATGAATATTGATTCATAGTTACTATGATTGTGGAAAATGAAAAGGAAATGAATGTGAATTGTCAGCATAATACACAGTTTAGTACACATTTTAGTAACAGTCAAATTTATAAGTTTGAAATTGCTTGATATTTTGTTGCACTGTAGTCTATATATAGACTCAATATATTGAGATTTACATAGAACAACTTTTACCTGAGAGAAAATATTGCAGTTTACAAAAACAATTTATAATATCCTCACTCACCTCAAGCGATCAACAACAGCTTGTCGTTTGGGTGGCAGAATCATCTCTTCTATGGGCTGCAGCATGTTGGGCGGGTGCTGCGCGGGTGCGGCGCCGGGCAGCAGGCCGCCCGCCCCGCCGCCTCCGACCAGGTGCTCCACGGTGCCTGCTCACTCTTCACCTCTTTTCCGTCATACTCCTCACAAGTCCTTAACGTGGCTCTCTCACTATTCAAGTACTGCACCGCAAGTGCGACAGCACTATCAGAAACACACAATTCGTCCTGAACATCCTCAAAAAAATATTCATGTTGTCACAACTTTCAAGTCTCTGTTAACTCCACCGATATTTTTTTAACCAAGTTTTTAAATTGTTCTGCTTATAATAATCATTAAAACATTCTAACTTACACGTCAGACTAAAATTATATAAATAAAGAAACGCGTCAAATGATATTACTAAGTGTTTTGGAACAAGTTATGCAGTCAACACATCGAAAACAGTTTTGCGTACTATAAATTGTCACAAACGTTACAATCTTACTGGGCTGTTGATAATTTACACAGAAAACTACAAATATCTGATTTAAATAAATTGTTACACTAATAATGACTTCTTCAAAACAATTTTAGAAAATCTTTGGCACGGCCAATCTAACATGAATGGCCAAACATCAACTAACTACCACAGAGTACATTATATATACGGACACTAACTACTCTCCCTGTCATGTCACTAACTGACGCTTGCTTTACTCCTCGCGTTTCAGTACTAAAATAGGATGCATACAGGAGCATCATAAATAGTAAGATGAAAAATTAAATTAATCGATTAAGCTGTGAAAATCGCACTATTTTTAATTCTGAAATAATGAAAAACAATCATCGCATCGCTGAAAATCTGATTATCATCCCCAAATTGTGGACGTAGTTTTGACACACTATGTCCCATGTTGGCTGGCGTTGGGCTCGCCTCTAGCAAATTGTGATGGCAACTCTGGAATGGCTGTCAGACTGTCAGAAGTTGATTGTGTGACATTGACAAATTTTACTATTGACAGAATTCTTTTATCATTTGCAAAACAATTGCTACTATTTGCAAGATTGCAAGAAATACACCCAAATCAGATATTATTATAACCTCTATAGATTGGAAAACAGTGTTATATCATCACTGAATTTCGGAAACGAAATAGTTTAGTTTTTGTACTTATTTAATTTACACGTTCTGCAGCAATGTCTGCTTTAAGATTGAATATTCGCTATTCCACATTCTGTGCGAAGAGGTTATTCATGCAGCCGATAAGCAATGCTAAATATCTTTCCAACTGTAACTTAATAACAAAACAGCCAAACGGTAAGAGAGAGTTTTATGAGCTATTGTTTATTTCTAACATTAGTACTAAGGTAGACAAGTTAGCTTTTATATTAAATATCTTTTGGATACAACAGTTATAAATTATAGGATTAGGTCCAATTAATGCCTCAAAAGCAGGTATAAATAGACTGGTTTCTACTGAATTGAATTCCAATTTTTGACTTAAAATTATTTTATTTTGTAGGTTTATTTCTAACAAAATACCAAACAAGCAGATGTTNCAGGATTAGGTCCAATTAATGCCTCAAAAGCAGGTATAAATAGACTGGTTTCTACTGTTTTGACTTAAAATTATTTTATTTTGTAGGTTTATTTCTAACAAAATACCAAACAAGCAGATGTTACAGTGCTGCCACAGAAGAAGTTCAATCAGAAACTTCGAAAGAGTCTACAATTAAAGATTCAGGGAAGGAAACACTTAAAGGCCCAACAGAAAAAAGGGAATTTCAAGCTGAAACCCGTATGCTACTAGATATTGTAGCAAGATCTCTATATTCTGACAAAGAAGTTAGTATAACTCGCACCCTTTGAATAAAAGTGAACTAACTCAAAATTAAATTAAAATTACCTCTGTTACTTGTATGTATGTATGTATGTAACTCGGGCTGGTTTCCGCAACTCCACGACTAAGCGCGTATTNCCTAACTCAAAATTAAATTAAAATTACCCCTGTTACTTATAATTTTCATATAAACTGATCCTAAAAATCATACTCTAAAACCGTGTGGTGAAAAAGAGTCCAAATAATGAGTGGGAAATGGGCAGCTCATACATAGGTCACGGGAAAGTTTTTTTTTTACCTAACTACTTTTTATGATTTTCTTGCTTGTTGCAATTTTTGCGTTAATATTATTGATTTATATTGTAGTAGCAAACACATGGGCTCCATTTTTATATATACTAACCAGTTTTAATAATTTTATTACATACAGGTTTTCATTCGTGAGTTAATATCCAATGCCAGTGATGCATTAGAAAAGTTCCGTTACCTGAGTGTCAGTGCAGATTCTAATACTCTAAAACTAGCTGAGATGGACAGGCCACTTGAAATTAGACTCTCAACGGATAAGCAGAACAGGACACTGACCTTTCAGGTAGGTATTTATTGACATCTAGCACAATGTTACTTCCTCTGCAACAATATTTAATTCTTCATTTTTTATTAGGATACTGGTATTGGCATGACAAAAGAGGAGCTGACTGAGAACTTAGGAACTATAGCCCGTTCAGGGTCCAAGTCTTTCATTGAAGAGATCAAGAAGAAGGGTGCCGACGAGGCCAACTCAATCATAGGACAGTTTGGTGTTGGGTTTTACTCTGCATTCATGGTTGCCGATAAGATAGAAGTTTTCACTAGAAGTAGCAAAGAAGAATCACAAGGCTACAAATGGACATCAGATGGGTAAGATTCTCAATATTGATCATTTGTCAAAAAGAATGCATTCTTCACAATTTTTTTTCCTCTAATACATATTATGTCTGATGGAATCACAGAATAATTGGTGCAATTAATAAACTGTTTCAATTTTCCTTTCTTGTTATTTTCCAGTTCTGGCACATATGAAATTCAAGAAGCTGATGGAGTACCCATTGGCACCAAACTTATTGTTCACTTAAAAACAGATTGCAGAGAATATGCTGATGAAGAGACAGTTAAAAGTATGTGGTTTTATCATTCGTTTTTTTGTACATTTTAGTTTGTATGTATGTTTCACTGGATTTATGCAAACACCATTAGTTTTATAAAATATCTCAAGTGATTTTAAACTCTCGATAAATTGTAAACGGAACAGATTTAGGAAATGCTATGATTATAGAATTTCCTCTACATGGGTTCACGAGTTAATAAGAGACTGAAATTGCGTGAGGTATTTTATAAACTTACATTGTTTGGAATAATATGGTGACAAACAATTGATAACAATACAAGATTAATAACTTTAATTATGTTTCTAACATTTTTCAGCAATTATCAAAAAGTACAGCAATTTTGTCAGCAGTCCCGTTTTACTGAATGATGAGCAAATTAACCAGATAAAGGTGTGTATTTCTTAAATCTTATTCAACACATTCGACTGATTCCTCTGAGAGTTCTGGAAGTATGTTACTAACTATTTGTGCATGATTAACAGCCTCTTTGGTTGATGGAGCCAAAAGAAGTAACTCAGGAGCAACACATTGATTTCTACAAATTCATCAGCCAGGCTTATGATAAGCCCAGATATACATTGCATTACAAAACAGATGCTCCTCTTAGTATAAGGGCTATATTGTATGTACCTGAAGGCAAACCTGGCCTGTTTGAACTGTCCCGCGATTCCGATGTGGGAGTAGCATTGTATTCTCGCAAGATCCTGATCAAAAGCAAGGCTGAAAATATATTGCCAAAATGGTTGAGATTTGTTAAAGGTTTGTAAATTATTTTCTTACTTAATCAAAGAATTAATCACTAAGTATATAGTTTCTTCATTTATGTGTTTCGTTTCTTTCTTATGATATATATATATAATTATATATACAAGCTGACCCACGCAACTTCGTCTGCGTCACATTTTTCATGAATGCTCGGTTCCTATTGGCCGTAGCGTGATGTTATATAGCCTAAAGCCTCCCTCAATAAATAGGCTTCCCAACACTAAAATATNTTTTCTTTCTTATGATATATATACATATATACTAGCTGACCCACGCAACTTCGTCTGCGTCACATTTTTCATGAATGCTCGGTTCCTATTGGCCGTAGCGTGATGTTATATAGCCTAAAGCCTCCCTCAATAAATAGGCTTCCCAACACTAAAATATTTTTTTTCTAATAAATAGTCAAGAATAACTGATCGAGTGGTAAATGATCAATTATCGACCGCCGAGTAGAAAATAATTATAGCTGTTAAAAAGTAGGGGTTGGTGATAGATGGGTGAAAATTTAGGGTTGTATGTTAGGTTAGGTTAGGTTAGGTTAGGTTAGGTTAGGTTAGGTTAGGTTAGGTTAGGTTAGGTTAGATATTTTTTTTAAAATATTTTTTTTCTAATAAATAGTCAAGAATAACTGATCGAGTGGTAAATGATCAATTATCGACCGCCGAGTAGAAAATAATTATAGCTGTTAAAAAGTAGGGGTTGGTGATAGATGGGTGAAAATTTAGGGTTGTATGTTAGGGGAGGACAACCCTTATCACTTAGGGGTATGACAAATGGATAGTAGCCGATTCTCAGACCTACTGAATATGCATATAAAATTTTATAAAAATCGGTCAAGCCGTTTCGGAGGAGTATGGTAACTAACATTGTGACACGAGAATTTTATATGTAAGATATATAAATATATCTGATTTCAGGTGTTGTGGATTCCGAAGACATTCCATTGAATCTTAGCAGAGAGCTATTGCAAAATAGTGGTCTTATTTTGTAAGTTAAATATACAACATTATATAGTTATTGAGTCAAATATGTACTTAGTATGATTAAGTAAATTGCCAGGTGCTAGATGTCTCAGATGCGATGATAACTTTTCCTTTTGCAGAAAACTTAAAAGTGTGCTAACCAACCGTTTCCTAAAATTCCTGATAGACATGTCGAAAAAGAATCAAGTTGACTATGAAGCTTTTTACAAAGAGTATTCTATCTTCTTGAAAGAAGGAATCGTTACTAGTCAAAGTCCCATTGAAAAGGTGAGTGTTTTTATTGCAGTAATATTTTCCAAAACATAATCATTAGCATTACTTATTTGATAAAATCGTGTCTATTAATATTTTAGGAGGAGATTGCGAAATTGCTCCGATTTGAGTCTTCTAAGCTTCCGGGTGGGCAAAGGACATCGCTAAGTGATTATGCTTCTCGCCAAAAAGAAGACCAGAGAACAATCTACTATTTAGCCGCCCCTAGGTTTGTTAAACGTCGCGTCGTAAATGTTCAATGAAAACCACTTTATGTTCGCTCTAAATTTGAGGCTTGGTTTGCATAAGCATCATGGATCATTACTATTGCCGACATCCACTGCTCGACAAAGCTGTGCCGCAAGTGTCGCTACGACTTAACCATCTTCTCGCATCCATCAGCTGATTCCCGCAAATGGTTGATCGTCGAGTTACAGATATTTATTTTATTAATTGCAGTCGTGAATTGGCAGAAACATCGCCTTACTATGAGTCACTCAAGAAACGCGACGTCGAAGTGCTATTCTGCTACGAAATGTACGACGAATTGGTGTTACTGGAAATGAAGGAATTCAACAACAAGCAGCTTGTCTCCATAGAGAATGATATGCAGACAGCAACTAAGGAGGATGCAGAAGACATTATTGGTGCGTACTTTTGCTTTTACGCCAGTCAGTGACTGGTGAAGCTTTTAAAAATGCAAAGTGCAACTTAAACATTTGCTCGAACTAAGTGGTCATCTCATTATACTTTTGAACAGGAAGCGACGCACTTCTACAAAGTCAAGTCGACGAAGTTGTTAACTATTTGAAGACGCAACTAGCTGGCAAGGTATTCGATGTTAAAACAACATCCAAGTTGGAAACTCATCCATGTGTTATCACCGTACAAGAAATGGCGGCTGCTCGACATTTTATTCGCACTCAAGCACAAAATCTAAGTGAAGAAAACAGATTCGCGTTGCTGAGGCCACACCTAGAAATAAACGTCAAGTAAGTGTCTTTCTGTGTCAAACTTTGACTGATTTTTCCTTCAGCCCTATAGTTTTGCCTCCAATCGATAGATTCAAGCTTTTTTGTGTTTATTTAGATTTTATTATAAATTGTTCATATCGTTTTCCAGACACCCCATAATCAAGAAACTTCACAAACTGACCTCATCTGATAAGGAATTGGCCAAAATGGTGTCAGAGCAGCTATTTTCCAACGCCATGGTAACTGCAGGCCTTGTAGTGGACCCCAGAAACTTGATCACGCATATTAATGAACTGTTGGTTAAAGCATTAGAAAAACATTAGACATTGTTGTTAATTATAAAGATTGATATTATTGTATTAGGAAAATGTATTTTATTTCTCCCTTCTATTGATGTCTCTAACTTTTAGGGTTGCATCCGTAGGGTGAAAACCGGAACCTTATTACTAAGCCTGCACTGTCCGTCTACAGTCACAAATTCACAATGTCTTTGAATCAGCCAGTTTTTTGGGTTCCGTACCTCTGTTGGAAAAAACCGGAATCCTTATAGTATAAGATCACTTTGTTGTCCGCCTGTCAATACTCTTCTTCTCAGGAACGCTTAGAAGATTCAAGCTAAAATTAATATCCAATACTGAGGTCTGCTACCCCTTGGAGCGGTGTAAAAATTATGTTTTGACGCTCGCAAGCAAAGGAATCAAAACCTTCTCGTTGAGCTAGAATCATGAAATTTGGCAAGAAGATAGTTCTTACAGTACAAGTAAAGGAAAATGTCTGAAAATTGGGAATTATCATATAAAAAAAATACTATTACAATTGTATTTTCGGTTAAAGAATTGACCGTGGCGTTACATTGATGTAGATGGAGAACATTTTTTCTAATAATGCTATCTACCTAAAACTGCTATTACAGTAACATATACAACAGCTAGAATAGAATTGCAAGCTCTTTTGGACATTAAGACATTAATGTGAAAAGATTCATTAAAACAACCCCAACTGATGAGACATATAAAGAAACCACACTGATAAGTAAATGGGGTTTTGACGGTGCTTCAATCAAGCCAACTTTAAGCAAAAAATGCATTTAGATACCACAGAAGAGACTGATTATGTTGATTCTAGTTTTATGGGTAGTTTGATACCTATCAAATTGGTTTCTGGTGATCAACTTGTTTGGGAAAATGACTCTCCAACTCTGCTCATTGGTGTCGTCCTTCTTTTTCCAATTTGCAAAAAAGAACAAATGTAGTAGGTACCTACCTACCTACCTATTCGACGGAAGAAAAATGCAATCGAGGCAGAGAGAGATAATTTAGTGAAGACAGAGATGAAAACCGCATCCAAATCGTTTCACCGTGCTACGATGCCACAGACAGACACAGAGCAGTCAAACTTTTAACGAAAGTGGAAGTAAGTAGAATCCTAAATGGAATCATTACAATTAAAACAAGGGATTATAAAAACATGAACTGGACTTTGAGTATAGTTAGAAATTGTTGATTTGAAGAATAACAAGAAGAAAGAGTTTTGCGAAAACAAAGCTATTTAATTTAACAGTTATAGTAGGTACGGAACTATAAAAAGATTCTCCAATATAATAATTTATGTTCAAATGTATTCAAAGCGCAATAAGTAAATTGCATTTTCTTAAATCTCGGGACACAATCGTCATGTTTTTGATTCCGGGATTTTAGAAGAGTAACATCAACGCTATGTTAGTTACTTCCAGGAACATTAGGTACCTAAATATAGTCTATCTATTCCGATCTCTGCAAACACCCCTCTTTTGCGTCAGGGGTTAAAAATAGTTATTTATGATACTAGTGTGGAAAAATGATACACTTCAAGCTCAGTTTTATAAATATTTTATTAAATTTCTTCAACACAGTATCATACTTAAAAATCTACCAATAATAATCGATTTAAAATACGACCAAAGCACAGGTTGGTTGGATATATTGTTTGCTATTCGACGCCTCAAAACAGAATGCTTCTGTCTAAAACCGACAGTCACTAGCTGAATGTTCCCCACTACAACGTTAGTGAACACTCAGCTGCAGGGCTGCCAGATCGTGTAATTGGATACAAAATATGTATAATCGGACGGTGTATTATATCCATGATCATTCCGTATAATTCGATACAAAAGAATAGGGCATGAAATGGAACGTGAGTTCGCCTCTTGCTTTTTTTGAAGTTGTCCGCTCACTCTGTATAGGATGAGCAGAGATGGAGATAAGATATTGCCAACTTTACAATATGATGGAGTGTCGTGTCTATTTGAATGTGACTAATTAGGTTGTACTAAAAAAACTGGTTAAATGCGAGTCGAACTCGTGCGCCGAGGGTTCCGTACCTACCCATTATACCGCCATAATAAAATTGGTATCATTTTTATTGGTGGCAGACGTCAACTATGTGCCTACGTCATGTATGGGGACACCCTTTAATTTTCAACTTTTTTAATTTTTTGGAATTTTTTCTTTTATTGTGTTGTAAGACCTTCTTATCTGGTATAAATTTCAATGTGCTAGGTCCGCCCGTTCTTGAGAAAATCGGTGGTGACACACGAACAGACAGAAGGACAGACAGACAAGAGTTCCTTTTTTACCATTTGAGGTACGGAACCCTAAAAGTAGGTACCTACTTATCCTGTCAGATTTAGAAGTGAAATAAAAAAACGAAACAGCGTTAACGTATTATAAAGATCACTATGTTAGTTTTATGAAATTATGAAGAAAAATCGATTTATAGAATGGTTATGTATAATGCAAACAAATTTCGTATAATTGCAGATACTTAACCGTTTAGCCGCGATTTTCTGCTGGCAGACCCTCAGTATATTCAATGTACTCTGTGGTTTTTATAAACGAGTAGAACGAGTTTGTAAAAACCAATTTCAGCACGTGTGTCATACGTTTTTCAAAACATTTCCGAGAAAACAATTCAATCGGTACCTACAAACTTTTTGTTTTAGATATAGTCGGAAAGTCGCACCAATCTTTGACGTTCGTTTGACATTTGAAAATACCGCGAATTTGTAAATGGCGCCGTTTATAAATTACGCATACAATGGAACGTGCGGTAAAATAGGTACCTACTCTGATCTAAGCACCTATTTTACCGCACGTTCCATTGTATGGTGCGTAATTTTTAACTTTCAAACACTGTATACAGGCTTCGTAAATGTGTTTTTTGAGCAAATGTGTTGAAAAATAATTATGATGCTTGTATGAGGGTGCATACTGATCAGTCATTTCTACCTTACAAAATGATCTCCTATAAAAAATGAAAATCAATTTTCTCAGTAGAACGGACGGTAGGTGTGTTACATTTTAATAAAAAAAATACTAAAAAAACTTTTTCTAATTTGCGTTAATCTATGCGGTTGAGCCTAATCAATAAAGCCAAAAATATTGGGCTCTCAGTTCAGATGTTTTAGTAAAATATGAGTTTCGTTTACTTTTTAATAAAAATTAACTTATGTGTCATTATTTCATTTTAACTAATTCACAGAGGTATCAAAGTAAAATATATTCCAGTCATATTTTTGTATTTGTTCAGACAAATTAATTTTTTGCAGATTCCGCAACTATGCACTAAGCCGTCGATGAGTGCGGGTGCGGACTGGTCGTTTGTTCGCGCCCATCCCAAATATTCCCAATCGCCCTGGATTGCCTGGTGGCAATCGGGCAAAAAATTCCCAATTTAAAATTCTCGAAGTTGCCACCGGGTGGCGACTAGGAAGTTATCGCTCCCTCTTCAAATCGCTGTACCTACACTGCGGCGTGGATCGCCAACCCCTCATCGCTGTCTGTCTTACGGCCGCGACGAGGGGGATGGTGGTTAGACTTTTTCAATTTTGTTTTATTAATAGACTAGCTATTGCCTGCGACTTCGTACGCGCATATCCCGATTTTTTCGCTTTCCGTTTAGCTTAAAGCCTTCCTCTTGAATGTGGTAGTTCCAGAGATAAAAGCGTTGAAACAAACAAACACATTTTTCTTCATCATAATTCAATCATATTCAATCATAATTCATCATAATTTAATCACTTATTATTTTCTAAACTTTTTAGGTCAAAAACTGCTAAAACGAATTTAAATTATTCAATCAAACCTCGGGTGAAATGGAGAAATGGTGATTTTGGTATTATGATATTGTAGTGACACAGTACCCGTCACACAGTCACCATATAACCAGTTACCACATACCACCGAACCAATTACCACATACCTCCGAAACAGTTACCTTACCACGTTTTGGACAGTCTGCAAGAAACAGGAAGCAATCGTCTCGAAAAAGACACGTACGCATTGACTCAGAAACAAGATGGTAAGCACCGACGACGCACGAGCGTCATCACAGCGCCGCACACACGTTCGGGTGTTCGCTTCGAAAGAAGCGGTTTGTTAGCGCATGCAAAGCAACTAAAGGCACACAGATGAACACGTGGACAGATGAGGCGGACGACACACTCGTTGCAGGCAGTCTTCAGTCTTCAATCTTCACTCGACGACGGCGCCCGGCGAAAAGGA
>NDFZ01004159.1:46134-57255 GCA_002192655.3 Mamestra configurata
AGTGGCGTCTCGCAGTTCAACCTATAAGGTTGTCGACTGCTTAACTGGGCTTGCCTGTGGTGGCCTTAAAGCCTCCAGCCAGGGCTTACAAAAAACTAACAAACTAAGCGACTACACGCTAAGGGCATCCCCTGCGGGGTATGGGCCTCGGCTTAGGGCGTCGCTGGGGGGAGGACAGCTAGAGACGGGCTGGATCGAACTAGAATTATTATTAAGGGGCGAATTAAGACTACAGGCTCAGCGGCGCAGGCTGGCTCGAGCAAGGGTTTTTGACGGGGACGTCTCGGCGGCGAGGGCGGAAGGACGCATTCGTGGTTTGCGAAGAGTGCTGGTCTCTTTGCGGACCGCGCTCGGCGCGCGACTCATATTTACGCCTTCACGGCGAATTGCGCCGTGTGCAACATAGCACCCCGCGCGCTCGCCCTACGGCGCGTCGCTATTGGTCGATCAGTGTATTGTAAATAGTTGCTAGTGCCTAAGTGTATATAAGTAGGATGTTTTTAGAAATAAAGCACAGTTATTGTAAAATGTTTGGATTTTTCGAAAATAAACTCCAAAAGGGGCGAAAAGGGATGATGAAGTTTTTTAGGAGAGGACATTATTGCTTGCTTGAATTTACGTGGAAATTGGTATGAACCAAGTAAAAGTGGGATATTTGAAACAGATCTAACCATTTTTGCAAAATCAACTGACTGTATGATCGGGGTGAATAATTGCGCTGATCCTGAGACCACAGAATCAGTAGCAAAAATAGCTGGGACGCTGGGTAATAATGAAAATCGTTGTGCTTAATTTTCCAAAACTAACCTTTGAAGTTTGTGGACTCCCTACTAAATCGCGGACAAAGTTGCAGTCGAAGTGCTTGTTGATCATAAAAACCGGTCCATCCTACGTAGTGTAGTACGTCTACTAGGTAATAGATGGACGCCCTTGAATGCCTTTGACATGCACGATGGAATTCTATACTATATCGAATCGAATGCCGTGGAATATTCTAGATAAAATAATGTAATAAATATCAAATAAAAAATAATTAATGAGTGGAAAGGTTAATTTTCCAACACTTAATTTGCATAGAGATACACATTTTTAATTCTCATGTTCATGTTTAGTTTCCAGTAATAGAAATTGCCAAGAAATTAAAGTTTGTCTGGAACGGAATGTTTCATTACATTGAACGCATCGAATTGATCGAATCAAAAACTTGAATTCCAAAAGTGAACGCAGCGCACGTCTCGTCTCGTTAAGCTTGCTTGGTCTAGTTGCGGCATTTTTACTGGGCGGCTTTTTGTTAAAAACTATAAACAGTAGACGATATAAACTTGTTTTCTTACTGTGTTTGTGTGCTAATTCAATATTTCCTATGATTCTTAATATTCAAGTAAGTATTTTATGTTATGAAAGCGATTATTACGTGATTTTTGTAAAATGCTTCCCTTGTCCTTTTCATCAGTGGTTTTTTAAATATACATCCATAAATTAGATGAAAGAACATGTTGCTCTTTGCCTTGTTAGCGCTTACTTATGCTAGTGAAGTATATAATACTGGTGCCGACCGTAGCGGAACGGCTTTGTGACAAATAAAGTGATACAATTTTGACGCCGCGCAGGTATGAGCATTATGGATATAAACAAGATGGATTATGAGGACGACAATAAAACTCTGGACAAAAAACAGATTGAGGCTGAAGAGAGAGAAGTTATGTTAAAGGCTGAGGTGGAGAACATCGAATCTGCGGAGTTGAAGACCGATGACGGGCCCGTGAAAACAGCCCTCTCTGGGGATCTGACCGAACAGGGCCGCGAAGTAAAGCCCAAGTTTATACCTATAGGAGCAATCAAAATGCCTGGGTTTTTCACCAAAAACTCAGATAAAGATAAGTCAAAGGTACTGTCGTTTTTAATTGTGTATTATTATTTACAGCACTATTATTTTGGTAGAGAGTCAATTAATATTTTTCGTTTGGACATGAAAACATGTCCTAATTGCTATGTCAGGTCAGAAGGTTATCTTAGAGGTAGGTTTTTTTATAAGAATGAATGTCTAAAAATATTGATGTTTTGATGCAGGATGAAGAAGCTGCTATAGAGAAGGATACTGAAAATGAAAAGACTGATGAGAACTCCAAGGTCAAGGAGAATCGCTTCCAATTCCTGCAGAAGTTTACTAAGTTCTTGCAACCTGCAGATAATGAAAATGGTGAGTTACAAAATAAAGGACTTTATTTTTAAATATAACAACTTGCTTGACTATCTACATACTCAATGTATGTGGAATAATCTTGTTAGTAAAATATTGTACTTAACTTACTGAAATTACTTATTTCAGAGGACAAAAACCACAAGAAGGGTTTATTTAACATAAGATATCCAAGAGTATTCCAAAAACGTGGTAGTGCTCCAAACAATGGTGATGCTACTCTTGCCTCTATGGAAACTTTGGATGACAAGTTGGACACTCCCAATGATGGCATGGAAACTGTAAAACTGGAGCCTGTTGTAAGTATTTGCTGACTAATTGACTTTAAGGAAGACTCAACCAAGTTTCAGACTGACTAAAGTAGTTCATCTTTCATGGGATTATGTTTAAAATGTTATAATAAGATACCTCCCTATATACTGCAACTGAATGGAACAAAATTTAAATCTTGTTTAACAAACACTATGCAAGAAAGCATAATATAAGTTAGGGGATTATACTGAGGATAAAAATGCTTGGCTCAATGCTAGTCCTGCTCCACAGCTACTAGGGTGCACAAACAAATTTTTACAAAACACAAATTATTTTTTTTAACAAATTTTTTAAAAACTAATTTACAAACATTGTTGGACCCACTGAAGATTGTAAGAACATTATATTTTCATTGTATAATCTCAATTTATTTAGCATTGTATAATTTCATACATAATGGTACATGTGTGAGTACTGTGTACCTTAAACTACTTTTATTTATTTTTTCTTTGACTTGAATGTGCACTGGCGGTGGGGAGTGTCATGCTCACCCAAAAGTCTAGCTGATGGTGGTGCATGTGTTGAATCATTTGGCTCCCTTCAATATGGTTGTGCCAAATGGTGCTATGCCCGTGCGTCATGTTCGTGAACGGATGCCGTCAGTTGAGACTGGTCATCTCTCAACTGCTATGGTTTATTTGAATTGTTGTTTTTCTTACCTTTTATCGTGCATTTCTTTCTACATCGTTCTCACATATATGTATGTATAATTTCAACAAGAATGATGTAACCAAAACAATTTAAAAAAATGTGTGTGGAGTTTCTTGCACATTCTTCTCCATAGAGATATATATGCTTTGGAACATGCAAATCTTTAACTGACCAAACTTGACAATTCAAAAGTGCGTGTGGTTTAATTTTATTGAAATAAAATTAAACCACACGCACATTAGAGTTTGTGTTTGGCTCCTATAGTCACTAATTTGTGCTGTTTGTCACATGTCTCTAATCTCAAGCTAGAATGTCTTTATTTTAGATGTAGAGGGGCAGACAATGACTATCTGTGGATGTAAAGTGCAGCCCCACTTTACATCCACAGATAGTCATTGTGAAATTGTTTTAAAATGTTTTAAGATAAAGTGGGAAAAAAGAGATTAAATTTGACAACTGATACAAGAAGTGAAACAGATAAATGTTTTTGTTTTCAACAATCTGCAAATTAAAAAAAAAACATTTGTGTTATGTGAAAACCTGGTAAACTAATTTTACTTTAATGTGGGTGTCAAATTTTTCGTGGCATTTCCTTTTGAGGTGAGAAAATACTTTGCAAGCCCACATAATTCACAAAAAGCATGTGGTGCTCGACATCAGTTGTTGAAATATTCCATTGGTATGATTTATAAAAGTAGAGTAAGTATGAAAATATTGTTCAAAGCACACCACGCTTTTTTAAAATTCCATTTTTCCTGTTGATCACTTTATTTTTTTAATATAAAGTATTGTTTATTTTTTAGTCCTGCTTTTCTTTTTAAAACGAAGTTCATTTGATTTTTTTAGTTAGATCTGTTTTTTTTTTTTTGGTTTTTGAGTTAATGGTTTTGTATTTACTTCTTATATAATATGCAAGTTTGAGTCAGGAAAGTTGGCATAAGTTTGTAGTTAAACATACAACCGGTATAGTAGAATTTATGATTNATATTTTTTTTTGGTTTTTGAGTTAATGGTTTTGTATTTACTTCTTATATAATATGCAAGTATGAGTCAGGAAAGTTGGCATAAGTTTGTAGTTAAACATACAACCGGTATAGTAGAATTTATGATTTTAAGGTAAAAATCTTTGATGCTTTGGTTAGGATAATGGGAAAAACTTATTTTATTATCATTGGTCATTGATTGAGAAGCCAGTAAATCTGACTCCAGCCTTGCCAAGAACTACCGCGTTATCCAGTTAATGGGATGTGGAGGTCTGGTAGGCAGCCGCTCCATGTAAAATACTGGTATTCAGCTGAATCCAGTTTGACTNTGTTATCCAGTTAATGGGATGTGGAGGTCTTGTAGGCAGCCGCTCCATGTAAAATACTGGTATTCAGCTGAATCCAGTTTGACTGGAAGCCAACCCCAATATAGTTGGGAAAAGGCTAGGCTGNAATCCCAATATAGTTGGGAAAAGGCTAGGCTGATGAGATGATGATGATCATTGATAATAATGTGCAAAGTTTGTATCTAAAGTTTTGAAGTAGGTGAAAATCATGTTCAAACATTTTGTTACAACAAATGATACAAACATACATATGACATGACCAATTCAACATTGGAATATTGCCTCAATCAGTTGACAATAGTAGGATAATGGAATCCCTCCACTCAATAATGATTCTTACAATTGCATTGGTTGAAACTGGTTAGTTATAGTAAATTTTTTGACAACCAGTTAATAAGTCAGTATATTGGAAGAATGGTCAGTTTTGTGATTTTCTTAGAACAAGTTTTCACATTGGACTTTGATTTTTAACCTGGTGGAAATATTGTTCAGTGGAACTCAAATCTCCAAAAATCATTTTGAAATTCTACATTTTCCATGGTTTTGCTACTAAGCTAAAAATAATAAGCTAAAAAAATTAAAACACTACTCATAAGGAGCTACTTTTCTTTTTTGTTTAAATGTCATGTTATTTGTATTTATAGGAAGTAGAAGAAGGTAAAATGGCCCCTAAACTTCCACTGAAAGAAAGGATTCGCCAGAAGAAATTTATTATTGGTAAGATTTTTAAAGTTTTAAATTTTACATGTATTGCAAGTAATTTTTATTTAGGTGCCTAATTTGTCTATGCCCTTACTACTTTTTGGAATAGTTTATTCTGCGAAAATTATGCATTGTTATGTATGTTTAATTTTGTGACTGTGAATAAGTATTTATTATTCCACAAATCAATACACTATTATATTAGATTCGGCTTTATGCCTAAATCTAAACGAATATTATAAAGTGGTAAAAAATATGTTTGTATCTAATGTAATTACTTGTTTGTTGGAGGTAATCTCGTACTAATCCAAGTTAGAGCTACAGTATAACTGAGTTTCATAGGCTATATTTTATGTTAAAACAACATTGTTTATGACATAAAATTACCATAAAAAATATTTAGCGTAATCGGCGTGCGCTGACCAAACGGTTCGCAAAAAGTAATTTAAAAATATTAAACTCACTTCAAAACTGTAATTTATTTCATTAATTACTAAAAAGGGAAGATGTAGGTATCTTAAAAAAAATCTAAAGTGAATATGTCAACAATTTTTTTTAAGTCGGTGCCAGCCAATCTGCGGTATACATATACCGCAGTTAGGCTGGCACCAACTAAGAAACCGCACATAAACGTGTGCGATAAATTGCTAGTCCACGTTTTGTAATTTCTTTCGAGATTATTTAGCCTTACTGCATGCAAACATTGAAACAACATGCATAATGATATGTTTAGAATTAAGCTGTTAATCCAACGACACGTTGTCCTAGTGCGATTTTATTGAAACTTTCACTGTTCCCTAAGTTGCTGTTGTTGTTGTTGTTGTTGTCCCTATACTTAGTCCAACTAAAACTTTTTGCAATCCGACTTATAGTTTTTGAGATATGTGCGGACAAACACAAACATACATACATGACGTAGGTATATACACTTAAGAAATTCGGCACAAATGTTTAGAAGCTGGTAAACTAACATACAAAAACTTTGCAATTCGGATCGAATTGATAACCGCCTTTTTTGTACTCTATTAATAAATCGAAACAATGTTTTACCAAAATAGATCTAAAAAGAAAGTCCACGACGGATATATCTAATTTCTACAATAACGACTCACGGTTTGAATATCTAAAGTTTGAAAATAATTTTAAAGGAAATTTTAGGAGTGTTTTAGGGTTCCGTAGTAAAACAAGGAACCCTTATAGTTTCCCCATGTCGTCCGTCTGTCCGCGGTTTTATTCAGCGACTATTAATTCTATCTACGAAGGTGTGATTTGGCTAGGTTATAGATTTTAATCCTCATTCCAGATTTTAGATTTTCTGTCATTTGACAGAAAACGAATCACAAATTTTCATTTAAAAAATTAACATTCACACAACATTAACATTAGTCAAATTACACTTATTTTTTTCTGGAATCGTGTATTTGATCTTAGCTCTTCTAGTAATATCAAAAAATTTGATTAATGAAATTTGAGATTTTTCATAACCGGTCGTTCTAAAAAAAAACACGTTTGTTTCATTAAAAGCTAGGAAAAGCAAGTAATATCCATATTTAGGGTTCCGTACCTCAGTCGGCAAAAACGGAACCCTTATAAGATCACTTTGTTGTCCGTCTGCCTGCCTGTCTGTCCGTCCGTCCGTGTGTCGTGCGTCGGCCTCCACTGCTAGGAGCAGATCGCGCGTCCGAAGCTGTGCCCCCGTCTACCGCCGGGCAATAATATTGTACTGCTACTAGCAGAGGGGCCGACCAGCGCCGCTCGCGGTTACCAGCCAACTTTCTTCATGAATTGAGCACAATTTTCTTGCAGTAGTTGTAAACAGTAGAGTATGCTCCTCATGGATAGGTGACTTCGCCTTGGGTTGGCTTGAGACCTCGCTGCATTGAGCATTGTTAATTGTTGCCTCGCTTCGCACGTGAGTTAAACTATAAACTTCCTCGCTACATTCGGGAGTTAACTAAAGAATCCTTCATTGCGTTCGGGATTCAAAATGAAGCCCGTGACATAAGACACTGTTTTATCCCCTCGGTGCATAATCTACTATAATAAGCCCTGTCTGGAGGCTTTAATTTCATATTAATGCCACCGTAACCTCGGTTAACCTGCGATTGCGAGAGGAAGGAAGAACTCATGAAGAGAAAAAGAAAACCTGTAAGAAGTCTATGGCCTAAAGGATGTTAAAAAAAATCGTTCGGAATACCTCGCGCGCGAGTCCGACTCGAACTTCTTTCATCTCAAGTGTACGCCATACAAATATTTGTTCCGTGCGGGAATCGAACCCGCGACACGCAGCGCTACACTCAATCGCTTAACCACTGCGCCATACGTGTCGTAGATAGATAATGGAACTTATAAAATACTTTTCACGCTAGCGGATCTTCCAGCAGCTAGTCATTATTAAAAAGTTAAATAACAATTTTGTTGATTTCAGATGATATTGTGGTTGTGGGGATTGTAATCCTAGTTCTGATAGCAGTTATTATTGGTATCATAATCGGAGCTTACGCTGGACCGCCAGTCGAACGCCCTCTACGTCTCGGCCGCTACATTACGACTTTCTCCAGCTGCGGGCCTGTCGAAGGGTATGTATCATTGCCATGATTTATTATTTGATTTGAATATGTTTATGGTTACATTTTCTAAATCGGACAATCTCTTACAGTATTCTGGATGAAGGAGTCTACAAGTTCTTTAGTATCCCATATGCTGTACCTCCGGTTGGAAGTAAGAGATTCACATATGCTCAGCCGAACAACATTTCAACATGTTGGAATGGAACTTATGATGCTCGAACGAAGGGCCCTCTCTGCTTGCAATTCTTAGAAAATGCTACAATTACTGGCGAAGAAGACTGTTTAACTCTCGATGTGGTTACTCCTCACGTGAGGTATGACTCGCCACTACCTGTTGTTGTTCTGATTGGAGCAAATACTATAGCTGGAGGAATAAGTCCTGCACAACCTTCTGCTCTGTACGCCCGCACCAAAGAAGTAGTTTTTGTACGTCCTAATTTTAGATTAGGTCCTTTTGGATTTTTAGCCTTAGATATTTTAACAAAGAGTAAATACCCGCATACATCTGGCAACTATGGACTCAATGATTTAGTAACAGCGTTAAAGTGGGTAAACTTGAATATTAAGAATTTTGGAGGAGACCCAGAGTCAGTAACTTTGTTGGGTCATCGAGCGGGAGCTACTTTGACTGCTGCTTTAACTACCATACGTTCAGCTCAAAAATTATACTCCCGAGTGTGGCTCTCATCACCTTCCGTCATATTTCCTGGTGAAACATTAGAACAATCCCAAAAGCTAAACAGTAGATTCAAGGAAATGACTAAATGTAATGATGCCAGTTGTCTACGACAAATTTCCACCACTGAAATTCTAACACCAGACATTTGGTTAGAAAATTATATGGGAAATCTACCAAGTAGTGATGAATCCAAGCATTCCTTACTGGTGTTGGATGGAGAGTTACTTCGAGTTCATGCTTATGAGAGTTGGGATGCTCAGAAAGAGGCTAAAATATCTGGAAAGGAAAAAGTATTTAAACCAATGGTATTTGGTACAACCCAACATTCTAGTCACTCGGATCTCTTACAGAAAAAGCACCTTGATTGGACAGCCGATATTGTGGAAAAAATGGTCAATGATAGTGTGATTGGCGAAAAAAACTTGACTTCTTCTGTGTTCAAACATGTCAACAAAACTTATGAAGGGTTAGTGGAATTGATCTCATCCATTCGTACATTGTGTCCTTTGGTAAGTCTCGCTAGATTGCGTTTGGCCGTTCCGCTGTATGTAGTCCTTGGATCAGGCGCCGGCGGCGGCGCTGGTGGATCTGGCATAGCTGGCATAAATGCTGATGTAGAGGCCATTCTAGGAACATTCGAGTCGGAAATGCCAGAACAGCGTCGGTATATGGCTGCCATGCAGCAGCTTTTCTATTATTACGTGTGGCATGGTCATTTGCCTGGACCAGAAAGCGGATTAATTCAAGTGGGTCAAGATTTGCTTCCTCTTAATGGCTTGCCTCTTTGTGACTTACTCATTAGGGACGATATTGTACCGAGGTATGCACACGTTGACTAATAGGAATGGCAAAAAATTTAATGACCATGCAATTTTTTTGTTATTAACATAATATGATATCATAATACTTGCTCCATTATGTTCTACCTACTTGATAGTACATATTTTAAAATAATTCTCATTGTCTAATGTGTATGTGTTTTAAAGATAATAATAAATGTTCTCGAATGTAACTCGTGAGAAGTCAAAACTGTCTGGATTGAATGAATACCTTCTGTGTTGATAATTTATTAAATCCTGAAGTACAAAAAATCCCAAATAATTTTGATGCCTTTTATTCTCTTGTAAATTAAGAAATATAACAATGCGCAGTTTATACTATAATATAAGTAACAATGTAATATTAAGGATAAATGATGAAACATTGATCTCATCTGATCAAACAGCCTCTTTTCTACTCATTTTATAAGTAATGTATGTTAAAATTGTTTCAGTTACCTTTATTTTTAGAAATATTTTTTTTTACTTTTATATGAATGATGAATATATTATATATATATGAATTAATTGGACACATTGATCCTGAGGTTTTATTAGAAGGGAACATTTTATATTTTTGTAAGACTTAATACAAAAGACTGATGAATTTTCGATTTCGAACACACTGCTGATTGCTTTATTTATGTCGTGATATAAAATATGAAATTGTTGATCTGAGTAGGTTTTATTTTCTTATAACAAAAATGGATTGGGTAATGTAAAATTGCAAAAAAATCTTGATCTTCCCTTTTATAAAAATATGAAATCTCAAGATCACTGTCCTAACAGTAGGTATCTCATAAGATGTACTACACTTTTACAGCCGACGTGCGAATAGCGGTAGATTTCGTGTGAAATAAAATTATAGGCTTGCTTTTTTAAAAAGATATTCTTAGCCAATGTCTGTAGCCATATACATTACATTTAGTCCCACCTTTACTTACCAAAAATGTATTTGATAAATAGTATTGTGTAATTATTTTCCTTTTATAGTTTTTTTTTTTTATTGGGACCAGCCCTTTTATTGTGTGAATGCTAAATGTTTTGTCCCATATACGTTTTGCAGCTAGGGGTTAAGAAAAAGGTAAATTGACAACAATGCCTCTTGTGATGTTAGACCCTGAACCCCAAATATTTGCTACTGCGCTTGAATTTAAGTTAAGGGGTGACTTGCATAATTGTGATGAAATTTTGAATTTGTAAAGTACTTTTTTAGTTATCTATTATTGTCTGTCTCATAGTTTTTGTGATTTTACTAAGTCTGATCAATCCAAAGAAATGTTTAACAATTTATGGCATTATACTTGCTGTATTATTTAAGCTATTCATGTGATTATAATATAATGTAGTACTCAAGGAACCTCCATATCGATATACTCTTATGTTGCCAAAATGCTTTATGTAGTTAAGTTATTATTGCACTAGCGCTATCTGTAGTTTAGGTACAACTTTGTGTAATTTTGTAAATTGATCCAAATAAATTGGTGTAAGACTGACGCATTTTTTTATTTGTAGCTAGAACAACACAGTTTAATTACCCGGTTACTCTTGCTAGTAGCAAATTATTATCCAAAATTGTATCAAGTATATGTTTCCTATGGAATGTTATAATGATTTAAAAGTGAATTTTCATAAAAGCATTAAACAAAAGCGAGCTCGAAAATTTGAGTATTTGTGATAGCTCGATCTGTGCGGCTGTTGCAATGCACAGAAGCACTGGAAGCACATAATGGCATTCTCTGATAAAATTAATACCTATGTATACCCATACCAAATTCCAAATTTCTAGTGCTAAGCGTCTCTGAGCCAAACCGCGGACAGATGGACGGACGGATATGGCGAAACTATAAGGGTTCCTT